>CABFWB010001041.1:162293-193358 GCA_902151455.1 Timema bartmani | reverse complement strand
AGGTAGGCAGGTAGGTAGGTAGGTAGGCAGGTAGGCAGGCAGGCAGGTAGGCAGGTAGGCAGGTAGGCAGGCAGGCAGGCAGGTAGGCAGGCAGGTAGGTAGGCAGCTAGGCAGGTAGGTAGGTAGGTAGGTAGGTAGGCAGGTAGGCAGGTAGGTAGGTAGGTCCTCAGACTCATTCACCGGACCTTTTGATCAAAATGTGATTTATAATTGAATGCATAGCATTATTTTAGTTCAAAGTAGTCGTCGCGACTCAAATCAGTCCACACCTCACGCTGGTTTATCGATGTTGATACTTGATAGTAGTTTCTTCTTCAGACATAGCTGAAAGCGAGGAGATTTGGCATTAGTTAACAGAGAAAGGACTAAGATAAATCTTTTCTCCTTAAGAATTGAAGTTACCTCAGAGGTGATATTCAGTGTAAGGAGTCCATATGACTTAGTTGTGATATGAGGATAGGCTTAAAACATTTAAGAACCAATCTTAAGTTGTTGCTATTGACAGATGGTAAATTTTATTCACCTTGTTACTGTATGTCAAAGTGACAGCTACAGAACAAACACTTTAATATTTTGTAAACAATAGATAACTATTTTAGTGTGGAAATTGCACCATAAAACAGTGGCTCAGGGTTGAGCACAATTACGTCACCCCTCATAGAAGTGAGTTAAAATAATTTTCGAGTAGACCTAGTAATCTCGTTTGTTTGAAACTAGTACTGATTGATATCGAGCTTATTTCAGCGAAGAGCTGTACGCTATCTCGCGGAAAAAGGCAGTACTAAGCTAAAAATAAAAATAGATAGTACTGAGAAAAGAGCAATGCATGTCCAAACCATGACACTACATTATCTCAAGTTGCAGCATCTGTGTGACTTAATTGGCGGCCGGCCAGCACGTTTCATTAATAAATTATTTTGATTTGGCACACAGGAATACTTTTGTGAAAAAAAAAGGGTGGGTAAATATGGGTAAAATTAACATATAAAATATTTATTAAAATACATTTTATAAGCAAGAATTAAACCTTAGTTAATTATAAGAAACATGGATCAATTTTTAGTAAATAAACTACTGGGGGTTAGTTGGAAGAGGGGGATTTAAATTGTAGGCGTGCTAAGGGGAAGAGCGGCTCGCAGGAACGATGAGAAATTCCTCTTCTTTATCAATGATCAGTACTAATTGTTCATTTTTACATCTTGTACTCTTGTACACCATGCAATATCTTTTATTCATGTTATTAAAATATGCGTAGACACAAAGTAGACCATTAATAACACCTTAAAACCCATTTCAGTGGTCGCATGGTCTTAGGCACTGCTCTCGCAGTAGACTAGACTGCCGATGACGGGTAGATCAAGGTTCGAATCTTGGTCAAGTGTACTGAAGGTGGTTTTCCAAACTCCCTCCACGCAAATGTGGGTACACGTACTCTAAATATAACCTTCCTTGTCCCGAAAACCACTAGCGTAATTAGTACATAAGCGTATAACCTGAAAGGGTAGTAAAAAGTATTGCTTAAAAAACCTTAAAGCCAAATAAAGATTATTTTTAAGACTAACATTTTTTTTTTAAACTCACAGGAAACGGAAGACAGCTGTGGGGGAAGAATATCTAAGGAAAAGGAGGAACAACGAATTATCGAAGAAAATGAAAGCCAAAAATCCTCTCACAATTTGACGAGTATCTATAAAGAGGGACAAAATAGGACACCCTCCTTCTCCCTCCCTATTTATTAACAAGCGACAAAGGATGAAGTTTCTACGGGAGGAGACTTTTCTCATTCGTTCAGGCCATGTTTTATCTTTTAGTAGTAATGCAAACATTTGAAGAAAATGTTGTAAATAATTCCTTAATTTTGTTATATTTATTGGAGATCTCCTCGATAATTAAAAACGTATATATCTATGCTTTTATCTATATATTAATATCTGCTATCTGTATGAACAACTGTTTATTTATTTGTCTGTATATCGAAATATACCAACCTAAGAAAGATGTAAAGATAAACAAGCCTTGTATTTGAAGGGCTTGTGTATTTGGCATTAATGTAGCGGTTCAGTAATATCTCAAATAATAATAGTTTTTAAATTGGTAATCTATTCAAAGTTATTAAGATTTTCTAACTCCCACCTATTGCATCCCATCTCGAAAGTTACAAAACCATGTACTAGAAATCAAGAATGACAATTCATAAATTCATATTATTTAGCGTTTTATAAATAATATTTTTATGGGGTATGAGCTACCAGGGGTCACACGGTGTAAGGCGTTAAGGCCATAATAGAAAAGCCTAGCATTGATAAAAAGGTCGATGGTCGAGTCACGGTTGGTACATACTGGGAAGGTCATATTTTTCAAACTTGGTTTATAGTTGTGGTTTTACAATACCTTCTCCACGCTAATGTGGGTGCATTTCCTCAGAGGACCCTCCAAACTCCCCAGAATAAGTTGCCAATAGCCTTGGTATTGAACACACGCTTAAAAAAACATTGAGATATTCTTCATCGACTAACAAAGGCAGCTGTGTCGCAAACGAAGGTTAATCCTATGACTGACATAATATAAATATTTCTCCTGCCAGCTATACAAATACGCCTATTCTTTTGATTGGTGCGTCAGTTCATCCAGCTGACTAAACAACAAAAACACACCTTTAATTTTCTTTAATTGCGCCTCACTACTTATTTGAGTTATACGCACATATGTTAATGAGGTAGGAAATTTAAAAGACACGTACTTGAATTTGCATAGAGGGGCAGGAAACAATTGATTGAAAGCCACCCTCAGTACAGTCAGTAGGAATTGAACACTGATCTAACCGTGACTGTAAAACTAGACCAAATGACCTTGTCTATTAGACAGATCGCCCACTAGCACACGTTTACCATCTCAATAAAACAGTGTAAATAGAAGCCAGAAGAATTATCATTGGTGAAATGTGGTTTTACACTTTCACATTGATAAATTAACGGCTGGGGATTGGATGTTGTACCTGTACTCGACTTAAATTATATTATTATAAGGCATATGAAGCTACGACAGGCCCTAGCAAGCCAGTAGTGGAAGAATATATGGCTTGAATAAAAAAAACTTACCCAGAACACAGGCTGGAAACAGTAATAGAGGTAAAAAAAAACACAGTAGACCTACAGTCCAAATTTTAAAAAACACAAACTTTTTCCTTGTGATCAGCAAAGACAACATTTTACCATTTTTTTAGGGTTATTTAAAAGGTATTGATAAATATCTATCAAAGGTGGGGTCGTGACATCAATTTGAATCAATTGATGAGGTTCGTTTATCAGCTGATGGGGCAAAAACAATTAGACTATTAGTAGATTTAAAATTAACCCTTTAATTGAAAGTAGTTATTCACTAGCTAAATAAAAACAAATCTATATGACACTTTTTCACTTTTTGAAGATAATGTCACTCAGGTGAGCTCCACTGGATGTCAGACAAACTTCAGCACGTTGTCCATCACTTTCTTCAACATAGATCGTCTAATTGTTTCAGCCCCACCCTAAATAATCCACTTCAATGGCTGAATGCTCTAAGGCAGGGGGATAACCTTTTTATAAGCCAGGTCTGGTAAATTGTTAGAAATCAATTATTGACGGGCCACCGTAACCAATTCTCCACTCCCCTTCCCCCGCCTCTGCCAAAAATAGATTTCCACTTACGTAACACTATTTGGTATCAGGCTAAGAAATTAATGTTCAGTGCTATATTTTTATTAACAATTATTAAAATCTAAAATATAAGTTTTATTTTAAAGGATTTTCTAAAAATAATAAAAATCGTGTTCATGTAAATCAGGGCTGTCCAAATTTAGATAATCCAAGGGCCTTATTTAAAAAAAAAGATACATCCGAGTGTCACATCCAGAATAAATACAGTGCAGATATTAAAATATATGGAGAGACCAACCATTAAGTTTAGCAAGCACTTCTAAAATTTCGTAGTAAAGAAAAGTCATGTTGCTTGTAAAAGTTATTGTTGAAACTGAAGATAAGATACGATTGGTTATAATTTTATAATTATTATTAATATGAGATCTGCGTTTATTCGCTTTCATTTACTAAAATAGCTATTTCAATAACGATGCTTGTAGTTGCCGATCGCAGTAAATGTGAAAGTGATTGATCAGTCAATGAACATCTGCAGGGGCTCAAGAACAAGGGGGGCTGGAGGCTCAAACCCCCTTGTTTTTATCTCAGGGGGGCTGAGACTATCTTAAGCTCATCCAATATTTCCCAAGTGAATTAAAAAAACTGTAAAAACATAAAACTGTTATAATCAGTTTTGTAAATTTAATTAATAAAGACATGCATTTATAATTAATTTAATAGAAAACTGAAATGCCCTAATTTTGCAATTTATATTTTTCTCACACGAATAAATTTTTTTTCACAAAATTATAATAACTAGCATTATACCTATTTGTAGACCTATTAAGTAAAAAAAATACCGGACTTGTTTAGCCAAAGGGTAATATTTATTGACACTTTTGACACAAATAAGAGCAAATTGATAAAATTTCACAGTTGAATTGTAAGTTTAATTTGGACACGAGACGATTTTTCAACCACAGTTCTTATTTTATTTTTGCCATATTTCTATTCACTCTAATTTTTTGGTATTATTTTATAGTTATTGATACTGTAAAGAAAAATAAGAGGTAAAGATCGAATTGCTTGACAAATGGTTTTAGTGAATTTGTTATTATTATTATTATTATTATTATTATTATTATTATTACTAGCACCGCGTCTTACTACCCGTTCGGGTTATACGCACTTACGCTAATGTNATTATTATTATTATTATTATTATTATTATTATTATTATTATTATTACTAGTACCGCGTCTTACTACCCGTTCGGGTTATACGCACTTACGCTAATGTGTAACTGTAGGGTGATTGTGAGATGAAATGGAGGACCTACAGTTTAACGTGGAATCCGAACCACGGTGGAGGCCTGGCATTCCTCACATTCACAAGTTGTGATTAATACACGTCTTGTCAGAGGGGAAGGAAGGGTTTGGCAATCAGATAAATATGTGCCGTGACCGAGGATTGAACCCCGGACCCCCAGCACAAAAGTCCGACACCTTACCCCTAGACCACCAGGTCACCTGTGAATTTGTTGACTGGCCAAAAATTGTCCTCCTACAGATTATGTTATTTTATCGGCATTTTATGCGATTTGTCAAATTTATGGTTGCAGAATCTCTGATGTGACGTATGAATATATTAAGGTAGCTGATGTTTGCATAACTGCCATATACCAACCTTCCTACTGTGATTCTTCTAAACATCATAATCACACGTCATCCGATGTCAAGTTCGGTAAATCATAGAAATTGACCGTTACGACATGTTTGTTGTTGATAAAAATCTTAAGCATCGGAAATGTCAATTTATTTTATTTTATACGTTATTTGCTAACATGTTTTCTTCTATTGTTATCTAAGGGTGTACACCTACACACTTACAAAAAATAATCCCGACATATAGGTGTGAAGCAAACACGATGAGTTAGTAAGAAGGGAGATGCTTAGAGCTGGTTTCGGTCGCGAGCGTAGGTGCTAAGAGGATAAAAAGAGAACATTCAAAATGTAATATGAAAGGAAATGTTAGTAGGCCTATATATGAATACAATCTATCTCGAATTTTACAACAGGGGGCGTTCAAGTATTTTCCCTTTGTAAACAAAAATAATCAAACGCCCGACATTCCCCTCCCCCCACGTTATATATTTGTCGGCTTTATTATAATTTCATATTCATTTTTATTGTAATTTGTTCACAGAAATGACCCTTAATTTAATGCAATCTATAAATTTATCATAATTATTAACGTAAAGGTGTAAATTAATGGAGTGAAATATCAACAATAAACACTGTTGTAAAATGAATTTAAATTTATTTTACTAAAGAGATGAAATAAAGAAAGTATCCAAAAATATTATAATTTACATTTAATTTGAACTATGGTAATTATAAAAAAAATATAAACTACTTTTAATCCGATGATCAAGGTATTTGAATCTACGTCTTGACATCTTTAACTAGGCCTATGTGTCCATTTGGAGTGACTGGGTCACTGCGCCTTTTTTGACCGTCTCTCTCTGTATTACGTAAGCATAGTTCTGACCCCCTCTCAGCTTGACAGCAAAAATAAGCAGAGATTGAACCCCCCTAACCCGCCAAGGTGATTACGTAATAGTTGAAGGACCCTATAGGCCTACATTAGACAAATAAATATCTATCTATGAAAATGCAACCTTCAAGAGATACGAGGTAGACTTGTAAGATTTTTAGGTTTTTTTTCTTTTTTGTTTTTCATCATGTCTCACTTCCTCGCTAAGGCTATCTGCGTTCAGTTACGCTAATGGGGGATTTTTTTTACCCACATTTGCGCGGAGAGAGATTATTTGATCTCAACCTACCTGTCCCTAGCAAACCATTCTAGACGAGTGTGAAATTTATTCCGCCTGCCCACAGGTTGTATAGCAAAACTTTTTTTTTGGCCAAAATAAATAAAAAATTTCTTAAGTACAAACATAGAGTTTAATTTTCTTCACAACCATATCGGTGGCCGCATGGTCTAAGAAGCTACTCCCGCAGCGGACTAAACCGCCGATGACGGGTAGGTTGAGGTTTAAATATCTGTCAGATGTACTGAGGAGGGCTGTGTGTGTGTGTTACAAAATGGTTTTACACTCTCTCCCCACTCAACTGGGGGTACATCTCATCTTAATATAACCTTCCTATTCCCCCAAACCTTTAGATATTAGATTAATTAACACGTAAGCTTATAACCCGAACGGGTAGTAAGACGAGGTGCTAAGAAAATAATTTTTTTCTTGGATATGTTGATTATAATCAACAGTTAAATATTGGTCAAAAGCATGGTGGCATTAGAAGAGAAACTTTTTAAATGAAGAGAAAAGGTTTTCACTAAATTCCAGGACACCTATGATAGATATAAAAGAAATGTTGAGGTCAGCATGTGAAAAAAATAAATTCTATTTTCCTACTGAAGCAAAATTTGATTTAATTTGACCAAAAAAATATTATATAAAAACAGTAAAAACACTGCCCTTTTCTCGCGTCCCTTAAATCCCCACCTTAACCGTTTTGCCTGCTCATTGGGACAGCATTTACGGGGTAGCATGGTGTTTTGCAGCCGATGGAGATTTTATTGTGGGTTTTACCCAAAGCCTTCCCCACCCATTACATGCGAGTGACTAGGGTTTGTGGACTAAATTAAGTTAGGCTAAGCTAGGTTAGATCACACCCACCCCAATGTTTATGGTGGCCACCAACACCAATACAATTATCTCGGTGGATGTAAGTACTACGTAAAAAGTCCTGGCCATAAGACCTATAGTCGGGAGTCCCACGGAGATTTTTATTACTAATTCGAGTTACCTACTTCATTTGCCGCATGGCCTAAGGAGTTACACTCACAATAGTTTAGACTGCCGATGGCAGGTAGATTGGGGATCGAATCCCGGTCAGGTGCAGTGAGGGTGGTTTTTCCTAAACGGTGTTCCATTCTCCCTCTACTCAAATGGGAGTAAACGTCCTCTAAATTTAACCCTCCTCTCGCCTAGATCATTAGCGTAATAGTACATATGCGTATAGCCCGAACAGGCGGTAAGACGGGGTACAAAAATAAAACCGACTCACTCATACATCAACTACTTTATCACTTTGTTAGGACTAAGAAACTCCTCCCTGGCCAAGATACGAATTATAAAAAGACTCCAAAGGTGGTTACACAATCCCCACATTATTTTAGTAAATATTTTGGCTTTTAACAACAGGGCTACTAACGAATACTCGTATATTTATGACCTAGGACTAAGCGTATTAAAAACAACACATTCTTCCATTAGCGTTGAGAGAGGATGGTAAAACCACACTGGTAGGCCACAATTGGAAATCTATCATCAGTGCTCCTGACCAGGTATCAGTGGTGACCAAGTGCAATACTAGTCTAACGCCTTAGACCTCTCAGCCATTGCTGTTTGGGGAAAAGGGTGGAAGAGTGTACCTTACCCCATTCAGTAACATGCCTATATACTGATCTTGAGGTTCCAGACTATTTTCCGATCTAAGTCAAATATTTACCAATGTGAAATGTGTTTCTTCCCTTCCATCAATCAAGTAAGACAATCGTCCTTAGATTTAGATGTGTCTTTGGTAGAAATAATTGCAGTCATTTGCTAATTAATTAATTTAGCACCACTTCGGATTATACGCTTAAGTACTAATTACGCTAGTGGGTTAGGAATTGGGAAGGTTGAATTTAGAGGAAGTGAACCCACATTTGCGTTGGAGGGAGAGTGGAAAACCATTTAGGAAAAACCACCCCAGTTCACCCGACCGAGATTCTAACCTTAATCTTCCCGCCCTCGTCAGTCTAGCTCAACACGAAAATAACGCGTTAGCTAACTACACCACCAAGGCGGGTGTTTGCTAATTATCTAACAACTTATTTTTATTGTGTACTTCCACTAAACATTCATCCAGGAAGTTTAGTAGTTTGTTTGTGTAGATAAAATGTGTAGATATAAAACTACTTGCTACCCGCATTGGTAAGGGATATATAGGGCTTCAAGTCCTTGTTGGGTGTACTGAAAGTGATTTTTTTCTAAACGTTTTTCCGCTCTCCCTGCACGAAAATATTGATATAGTTTATTTAAATTCCACCTTCCTCATCACTACCCCATGAATCACGAGCACACATATGCACACACACCCACTCACACACACACGCAAGCAGCGCGCGCACACACACACGCGCGTACGTGCACATACACTCACACACTCACACAAAAGGATTTAAAATCTCCCACAGTGTTTGAAAATAGCGTTTACATAAATAATATTATCCTAAAGTCATCATATACCCCTGAAAATCGACAATATATCCTGTGATACGTCTTTGCCGCCCAAACACGTCAAAATGGGTAAAATATATTAACACACCAATATTACATATCAAAGCCCCCGAATTTGGGTCGGATAAAGGTGATATTTTGAAGTCTAGTTTGGTTGACTGACCGTCTTCCAATTCTACTAAAGTGGCTATCATCTTTAATATAGCTTTTAGTAAGGATATTATTTTTTATGTTATCATTCTCCAACATACACTTGAAAAATACACATCGCGTAGTCTCCCCAAACTATTATATTTGCCTTATCTGGCCTCGTTTATTTTCATGCCCTACAAAGGGCACTTTATGTACCAACAAAAAGCTTTTGCTAGGACGTCAAACTGTTTTCAATTTGATCAAATTGGATCTTATAGAGTTGGGTGGATACACAATATAAAAATATGGCATATTTGATTGCGTTAAAAAATATTCCTCGTAGGGACCTACGTTTAAAGATACTCCTTTGTGGCAATATTGATTTTCCATATTATTATAAATACAATAGATAATAGTCTATTTAGGCCTATTGTAAACTCTTTTTAAGAATTTGAACTCGACAACTTTTTTCTTAGCACCCATTCGGGCTATACGCTTATGCAATAATTACGCTGATGGTTTTAGGATTAGGAAAGTTATATTTAGAGGAAGTGTACCTGCATTTGCGTAGAGAGAGTGGAACATAATTTTGTAAAAACCACTCTCAGTACACCCAACCAAGATTCGAACCTCGAAATCCCCGTCATCGGCAGTATATTCTACTGCGAGTGTAGTAGCGAGTGTAATCAGACAACTTTGCCGTTTGGAGCACCCCAAAAGCTATATTAAAAGCCAGAACCATAACCTGTAGATTGATTAAATTACTTTTCGGTTACTTCCAACTAATGATTCTTTACAAACAAAACTATTTTAGAAGTAAAATATATAAAAAAATATTGTCAAGAAAGGCTGAATCAGTGAGTTGAAAGTTATAACTTTTAAAATATCCCAAATTTTCTATAAATTATTTACAAATTCAATTTGAGTAAATCAGTAAATCACGAATTCACCATGACTCAGCTCCTAGTTCAGTTATTATAAATCATCATTAAACTAATTTAAAACATTTATTTACGAGATGTGGAAGATTTTCTACAAAAAAAATCTCCCTTTTTTTACATTTCTATGAGCTTAGCGTGACTTAAAAAATATTTAGAAAACGCAGTCAGTTTTCTGAATTCACCAAAATATTTATAAAAGCTTGAATAAGTTACAAGAACATACTTTAAAGTGAAAAGAACCGGAACCCTTAAAACTTGGTTTGAGAACTAAACATGGTTATATATATATACACCCAAAATATCTGTTTTATTAGAATACTCACATTGAATCAGCACACAATAGGAAGGTAGAATTTAGAGGAAATATACCCATTTGCGTGGAGGAAAATTGTGAAAATATTATTGGTAAGTAATCACCTAGCGGGATTTGAACCTCGAAGTCTTCATAACCTAAAAATTAAACTAGATGAACAAGATACCCTTTATCCAGGAGCCCAAGGGAATTGGACTCATTAAACTAAATATTTATTAGCTAGGACCAACCCGCATCGGTGGGCACAAGGACTAAAAGTTAAGCTCATCTAGCCTGGTTTGCCAGTGGTGGGTGGTTGAGGTTTGAATCCCAGTAGGGTGTCTCGAGGGTGGTATTACTCCACGCGGATGCAGGTGTATTTCCTATAAATTATACCCTTCTTATCCCTAAATCATTAGTTTAGTTAAATGGGAAAAAAGAGAAACTAGAATCGGAACCGATAACACAATCACCTCATCTCCCTAATTTTTATATTATTTTATATTTTGAGAGTGTAAACTGAAGGGAAGTTATTATATCAATAAATATTTAAAGTCGAAATAGCGTTCTGCGGCTTTCCCTCTAATAGAAAACGTGCTTGAATGACGAGTAAGGAGGAAAAAGGCTGAGATGACATGATTATTTTTTTCATGATAAAAAAATAAGGGTAGTTTTATGGATTCTCTAGTGTGTGTGTGTGAGTGTGTGTGTGAGTGTGTTTTGTTCCGATAGCAAATACTCTATGAAAGGAAACTAAACATATTACAAAATAATATTATAAAACTATTTTTCTCTTTATGATTGTATATTGTGTGTTGCGATTCCATGTTATGAATTTAAGTCTCACAATTATCGGTTATGTTACTTTTTTACACCATAATATTGTATCCTTGAAAAGACGTAGCTTTCGTTTTACTGGTGTACATTTTTTTTCCAATTGAGAATTTTAGGAAAACTTTTATTATTATATTTTTGCCAGCTCTTAAAATTTAGTCAAAGTATTAAAATTATTTCGTGCTTTATTAACCGATCAGAGTGAGTTACTAATCTAGCTGCCCCATTTGATATTTCATCTGCCTCTTCGGCTCATAATTTATTGGAACATATTTGAAATTTTTTGAAAAAATTTTAAATTACTAGTACCTTTTAACAGAAGGCTTATTAACAACGTAATCTAATAGACCAGTATTGAAAGGATAGTGATAGAAATAAATAGCATATTAATAATCACCGTCTAATGTCTTCACCCAACGGGAAGTTGCTGGCAATCTTATCTTATTAAAAACCTAATGCCTTAGACCATGTGATCAAACCCGTCTCGGTGGAGTAGTTAGCTAACGTGCTAATTTCGTGTTGAGCTAGGCTGCCGATGACGGGGAGATCGAGGTTCAAATCTCGGTTGGGTGAACTGGGGGTTGTTTTTCCTAAATGGGTTTCCACTCTCCCTCCACGCAAATGTGGGTTCACTTCCTCTAAATTTAACCTTCCCAGTACCTATCACACTAGTGTAATTATTACTGAAGCGTATAATCCAAACAGATAGTAAGAACCGGTGCTATAATTAATAACACATGACCAACAGTATTGGTTCCTATAGCTACTACAATCCAAATAGAAATCCATCACAAGATCAAGGTGTTTTCCCTCCTCAACACTTTGCCATGCTTCAAAACTGCCAACTTAATTAGACCTCCGGTATTAAATTTAATAACTTTAAGATAGCAAAAATACATTCATTGATCCCCAGACAATATAAATATTTTAAGACATATATACGACCATCCGGCTGTAGAGGACGTTATCAATTATTATTTTTATTATTATTATTATTATTATTATTATTATTATTATTATTATCGTAGACCAGCTAGTTCTTGCCTTCAGCTAGAACAGTCTTGCTTTATTTTCATTTTCATTTTCATTTTCATTTCAAACAACACACCAAACCACAATATGATTTCTCTTTGGATTTATTATTGAAATGTATTTTGTAATTTCTCTATGGATTTAGTGCTCAATTTAAACAGAAAAATAATGAATTCCAACAATATTATCTATAAATGACATTTAAAAAAATATTTATTTTACTTGGTTGAATAATAATAAAACTTTGGACAGCAGTGAATACCAAATGACAAGAAAATTTGCTCACGATCCAATTCGAGCCTATAGATTCACCAACCCTGCTATTTCCTGCTTAAGTAATATTCTGATCCTTGATTAGATAGGTGCGCACGGGGAAAGAGGTAGATGCAATGCCCGAGATCACAAATATTTTTATAAATGCACAAAATATATCAAGTTAAAATATTAGTAGTTCTATGAATAGTAAACTTTGCTTGCTCAATTCAAAGAATGCTAATACATTATGTTCATAATTATGTTATGTTATTTTTGCTACTTTAATTTACATCCATTAGCGTTTCCAGCCTATGATCCAAGTCAGTTTTTTTTATTTCAAGCCATATATTTTCCGCTACCGGCTTCTAGGCCTGTCATAGCTTCATATGCCTTATAATCTATATTATACTAGGACAGGCACAACATCCAGTCCCCAGCCGTTAATTTATCATTATGAAAGGGTAAACCCACATTTCACCAATAACAAATTTTTGGCCATGCCAAGAATCGAACTCGGGCCCCTTAGCTCAGTATACAGACATGCTATCGACTGAGCTAAGGTGTTGGATTATTATTGTTACTATGGTATTAATATTTTCTTTGGATTTCAAGTCAAGATATTTCCTTTACATTTATCCTTAGATTTTAATTTGATATTTCTTCATGGTGATCTAATTATATGAGAAACAAAAGAGTACTATACTATACAATATTACATTATATTAATAGAGAATAACCATTGTTAAAGTGGTTTAAGACGTCAATCTCATAATATATTTCCAAATTAAATAAAACGCCCTAGTCAATCGATAGATTGTTTAGAATCTTAAATTTAAACCACTTGAGGAAAGCTATAAAATAAAAAGGCTTTTAAACTGCCATCATATTAAAACATGCAACCAGATTAAATACTATGTACTTACATTGTATGATCTATGCTAAAGGAATGACCCTGCCAATTTCCGTTCAAACTGTTCCATGTATTTGATTGTGATCGCGAAACAAACATCCGAACAGACAGATGAAATACCAAATGAGGCAATTAAATCAAGAACTCACTCTGATCGGTTAATAAAGCACCAAATAATTTTAATATTTTGGCTAAATTTTAAGAGATGGCTAAAAACACAATAATAAAAGTTTTCCTAAAATTCTCAATTGGAAAAAAACCCAGAAACATAGCTTCACTCCCCCTTGAGTAAATTTTTTTATGTTCTAATGCTAGGTTAGGTTAGTTTGTAGGTCGTGTTCTGACATAGTTTGGTGATAAATATTCTTCAAAATAAAAAAATAATACTTTAACGAATGCTCATATAACTTCAAGAGTATTAAGTACTGTACATTTACAGGCATAATAAAAATGTCATTCGGAAAAAGTTTTTCTTACTCGCACTTTCCACTGCCATAACTGTCTATCAAAGACATAGTTTAGCTTAATTGAAGATGGTGAATTTTAATTAACACTACCAGCAGGTGGTTTGGAAACCACATTGAAAACCTTTCTTTGTTGAGCCGGTCTGAATCGAATCTCATACTTTTGACCAGTTTTTATTTTATTTTTTAATTATTAGAAATATTTAACATGCATTTTTTGAGCTGACTGATTATATCATCACACGAAAATTTCTATGAGTGAGAGCCTACCCTTTTTTCATAAAAAAGTGTTTTCACATACCTTCCAGAATTCTTTAGAAATACAAAATCGATATGGAACCAGCGGCTTTACTTCCCCATCTTACGAATTTTTATAGCTCAATAAGAATCCATCGACCCCAGCTGGGTTTGAACCCTCGAACATCGAGTCCTGAGGTGAGCACTTTACCCCAAGACCCACCTCTCGACAAAAGGAGGCACACGCGCTTACCATTCACCCAACCATGCACGTGAGGTAGGAAGGTAATGTTGAATCACTTGGTACTCGTACCACCCATACGATGTAAACGTGTGCACCAGACCAGACTTGGAAGAATAACTGAGTGATTTAAACACAAACACAGGCTGGGTTTCTGTGACGTTGTTTACTCTAGCTTGGAGTATTTACGAGTTTCAAGAAACATTTTTAGATGAAGTTAAACTACATAATTTATCCTGAACATTTCTGTGTTTCAATCTCGATGCAAGCTAACAAGTTTCTCTCGTAGAGCTTAGAGTCTGGTTCACGTTTGCTTCTAACATTAACCTGTTCTTGTAACATTGTGTTAAGGTCACCACCTACTTGAAGGAAATTATTCTCATACTCCAGTCGGCATATTTATTATTAAAATTGTTATTTCAAAGCACAAACACTCCTCTAGCTCTTAAGTTTAAATTAAGGAACAAAAAATAATGTGTTGCTAATAAATAATACGAAAGCTATAAAAGCTGAATTAATTCTATAAGTAACTTATCAATGAGTTACCTTGATTATTTATACATTGCTCCAAATGTGTATTTTCAATTTTCTGAATAAATAAATTCACTCTTTCATTTACGGTACTAATAGTGACCCATTTGAGCAGATTATTTGGGGTTATATGTCCCCCTTGTTCCCTCCACTAACGACATTCATGCAGTGGAGCACCAAAAGCACTCAAAAAATTCCCCAATTATATTATAAAACATATTGTTATGACCACATTAAAGTTGCTATTTGTTTGAAGAAGGTTAGAGCTCTGTTTACAAGCATTTACTTTGATCTCAGAACAGCAACATTTCGCGTATAACGTCTTGAAAAATGAGCTAATGTCACATATCTATTAATCGATTTTAAATATTTTTTTCAGTTATTTAACGTGCGCTTTCTTAATCGACTGATTATATCAGCACACGATAATCTCTTTGAGCGAAAGTGAAAGAGCCTACCAATTTTGCCGGGAAAGGCATTTTCACATAACTTACAGGGTTATTTTATATTCTACAATCGACATGGAACAGACAGATTTACTTCCCTCTGAAGAAAGGTGTGCTACGGATTTTTTTTTATCACTAAAGAAAAATTCGTTGACCGCGCCTGGGTTTTGAACCCATGAACATCGGGTCCTGAGGTTAGCATTTTACCCCAAGACCACTGAGGTCAACCCTTTTTTTTAAATAATAAACTTATAATCTAGGCTTTTTAATCCTACAGAAATATGTTGATATCTTTCCCCTCCATTTGGGCGTGAGCCATATTTTGAAATGACTAACCACTCGTTTAATCACGCGAGATTGCTGAACGCCTGCAAAGAGTCTCAGCGCTTTGGGGGCCGCTATTTGAGAAGTGGTTTGTTATGTCAAAATACAGCTCACACCAAAATAAAGCGGAAAGTTATCAACATCAAAAAGCTTATATTTATGATTTATAGTTTAAAAAGCTAATTTTCAACAAGTCACACGTGAAATATAGCAGTTCTTAAATCAAAGTAAAAATCTAGAAACACAGATATAGCCTTCCTCATAAAAATAACATTTTAAATAGGGTCACAACAGAATATGTTAAAATAATTGAGGATTGTTTTTATAATTTTGAAACTATAGAAATACCGTTTACCACAAGAAATGCATAATGTGAGGATATAGGTTCAAAGAGGTGTTAAAATGCTTTAGAATTAAGGGGGCTTGGATGTGATTCCTGTAGGTGTCTTAAGGGATCTTTCCTAGTTTTAAAGTTGGCTGCGGTGTCATCAGCCTCTTACGTTCTCATTCCATGCTAAATATGATTTAATTACAAAGTGAACGGTTTAAACAGACGCTTCCTATATCTGTATACTCATTTTCAAATTTTGTGAAACATAACACTTTTTACTAGTGTATATTTTTCTTCAAACTTATATAATAATAAAAAAATTGATAGAGAGCTCCTTTAAACTTGGTTGGTCTGACAACTTAGCTCACTCGTTAGCACGTATACCAAATTAGGTTTGATTCCTTGCATTCTCCCAAAATATGCAATTAGGGAAAGTGGAGATTCACCTTCCTAAGTGACGAACTTATGGACGAGATATTAAGTGGTGTGTTTGTTATATGCATTTTTAAGTTAGCTTATAAGTCATGGAATGATGAAATTAATTGGTTCATAAAATGCATGTTGAATGCTGCAAGCAATAATAAGCCTACAAGTTATTATTGCCAGTTATTAGCTGATAGGAAGACTTTTTCGATACATATGATTATACTTACTGTTAGTTGTACTTTCTAATCAACGGTCACTAACAACTTAATGTAGGGTTTAGGAATGAAGGGGTTATATGAGAGGAAATGCAGCCACATTATCGTAAAGAGAGGGTGATACAATTACAAGTATTATCCCATTTAGACAATCAACCAACTGTTTACTATGCCGGGATTCGAAGTCCAACCTACCCGTCACCAGCAACCCTGACAGAATGAAACTGGAACATTTGTTCACGTGCCTATAGTTGAAGATAAAAAGGACATCAATGTAAATGCGGGTGATTTTACTTTGAATTCTACCATCCTCATCCCTACCATATTAACATAATAACTATACAAAGTTATTAAGTTATCTAGGTAAAGAATTAGACAGGCTGTAGGGGGTTGACAAGTCAAGTATTGCTACACTTGGCGCTGTTTGCCCCTAGGAGGTAGGCAACACATGCAGCATGCCATGCAAGCCAACAGGGCTAACAACCATATCTTTGAAAGAATCAGCAATTCCTAATGGGTACCTGTTGTCTGCTAGTAATAATTTACACCACACTCCATTTTTTATGTGCTGATGTTAGCCGGCCCCTTGGTGTAGTGGTCAGCGCAAGTGGCCACAAGCCTAGGGGTACCGGGGTTTGATTACAGGCTAATTCTATGGGTATTTTTCCTAAAGGGGAAATATACCAACGCTCACCAGGGTCTGGTTAGCTAGGCTTAAATTAGGTTAAGAGTTTCTACTCGTTACTCACCCTAACATTCACTATCACCATCATCTCATCTCATTGGGACATGGAAAGGGCCTCCACGGAAAGGATGTACGATTAGTTAATTCAGGCGTTTTCTGGGAAAAGCTATAAAAGTACCTGCTAATCTTCCCACAAACTGGGCTACGAGTGATGTAGTCCATTCACATGTGTGTATATAGTATATATGTGTTGAAGAGGATGAGCTTCCTACCGCCCAGGTGCATACATAGCCAACATTGACGTCCCGTAACGCCATCATTTGGCGTTGACGACCCCGAGTTTATTACGTGTAAATACTTGTCTTGTCATTTTCTTCAGGCTACATCCTATGTAATTGTTTACCTGGAGCTCTGTATAATCTGAATGGGTAGCAAGACATGATGGGGAAAAAAAGGTAACATTTTAAGTTCATACTTTCTGAGCTATAGCCAGTATTTTAGCGGCTGCGAGCTAAGTGGCCTTTTTGCTATTCTATTGTGTTTTAATATAGGTGTTGTAAAATACAATCACTCGTTTTATCAGTACTCAATAAATAAATCACCGGGAGTCAAACTATAAGTATAACTATAAGTAATAAGACATTTACCAACAACTCTTTAGGTAAAAACAATATAGCTTTTAGATGCAGTTTTTTTTTTAGCACCGCGTCTTACTACCTTTCAGGCAAGGCCGTAGTCAAGAGGGGGGTTTGGAGGTTTAAACCCCCCCTGAAATTTTATAAACAAAGTATATATGGCTTTATTTATGGTTCAAACAATATCAAAATTAAGGTACAAATACAAATTAAAAAGCACTTCAGAGAGCTTCTAGAGGTGTTCAATATTTAGAATTTTTTCTAGCCTCCGGCAATTGGAGGATGTGCCCACAAAACCCCCTGTGAAATTATTGGCTGGCTACGGCCTTGCTTTCAGGTTATACACATTTGTACTAATTACCTTAATGGATTAGGTATGAGCTAGGTTGAATTTAGAGGAATTGTACTCACATTTTCATGAAGGGATAGTGTAAAACCATTTTGGAAAAACTACCCTTAGTACATCCGACCCCGATCTTTCTATCATCGGCAGTCTACTTTAACACAAAAGTGTTGCCTTAAACAATGTGGCCACCAAAGCAGGCTGGATGCACTTGGTTATTACAAATCCTGGACCTTTCGGACCAGAGTTAAGTAGGCCCTACACTAGCTGCATGGCCTAACAAGTCTTTTAGTTTTTAATGCTTTACTAGGGGACGTGACATTAGGACAAAAGCCATTAAGTCTATAGATTGAAACGATTAACCTAAATAAATTTGACCTAGAACTTAATTTACTCAAAAATAAGTTGGCTTTAACTGAATATCGAATCAAAAAACGACATTGGTTAGCTCACCAAAATTATTTAGCTTAAAAATTAATTTAATAGTTGGTTGTTTTGCCTAAAGTAATTTTGCCAAAATCATTTAGCCTAAAGTAATTTTTCCGGTAATTTGGCATAAAAAATAACTTTATAAAAGTCATTTGGCCTAAGTTATTTACTTTAAATTCATTTAGCCTAAAATAAATTTCGAATGAAAAAGTTGACGTTGCTACGTCCGCCAAAAATCAGTTAGCTTGAAGTCATTTGGATTAAAAATTAACTTATTAGAAAGTCAGTTGGCCTAAAGTAATTTGCCATATACATTTTAGGCCAAATGGATATGAGTCCCTATAGCAAAGGAAATATTAACAGACTGCAAGGAAAAGTAGACCTTTCCTAAAGACTATTTAGAAAAAAAAAATGAAAATAAATTATTTATTGTTATTATTATTACTATTATAATTACTACTATCATCGTTACTAAGGTATAAATCCGACACTTTAGCTGAGTCGGTAGCGTGTTATGATTGGTGAAAATATGGGTTTACTCCTTCACATTGATAAATTAACAGCCGGGGACGGGATGTTGTGCCTGTCCTAGTCTTAAGATAGATTATAAGACATATGAAGCTAAGACCGGTCTAGCAAGCCGGTAGTGGGAAATATATGTCTTGGATAAAAAACTGACCCAAGCCATAGGCTGGAAACAGTAATGGATGTAGGTATAAATATACTTTAGTGTAGTTCAAAAGGAAAATTTAGAGTTTCTGAAGTCTGCACTGATGGTTACGTGATCTAAGGAGTCAGCTTGAAATAGACCAGGTTAGTGATGATAGGGAGGTTGAGGTATAAATCTCGGCCATGTACATTGTGGCTGATATTTTCTGTGTTTTTCTCACCCTCACTCCACACTATTGTGGGCTAATTTTGCCCCCCCCTCCCCTCCCCCTTTAGATCAAGCCGTTCATAACCCTCGTGTTGAACTTAATACTAAGAATTCCATTTACTTTTACTTTATTAAAGTGTTTGCACCTAGACCTTTGACAGGTGAACTCTGAGAAGATTATAAAATAAGACAAAGATAATTAAACTACACAATTAATTGCTATTAGATAAAGGGAGTTTCAAACAATTACTCTATCAAAGATAATAGCATAAAGTATTTAATAATAAGACAGAGGGGTGATGAAAAATGTTTCTTAACAATCTAGAGTAGTCATTAAAATAAAGTGATTAATTACAAGAGTAACTTATTATTTTAATTAACTCTTTAAGCTTGGTCCTCCTTTTGTGTTAAATAATAATACCTATTGTAATAAAATACTTTATAATAAGGATATTAAAAGGTTAGAGCGGTTCGCATGTGGTATAAATATCAAGCTCATTTGGTCTGATTTTCTAGTGACGCGGACAGGGCTCGAGTCCTGGCCGGGTGTACTGAGGGTAGTTTTTACTAAATAGTGTCCCACTCTTCCTCCAATTGAGGACACATTTCCTCTAAATTATACCTTCATAATCTCTACCATATTAGTGTAATTAATAAAACAGCGTATTCCTCAAACGGACGGTAAAACGCGGTGAAAAAAGTTCAAAGGTTAAATTGAAACTTTCACAGATAAAAATAACACATTTACTACCCACCTTGGTGGGCGCATGGTATAAGGCTCTACTCTCGCATTGGACTAGAAAGCCGACGACAGGAAAATCAAAGTTCGAATCTCAGTCGGGTGAACTGAGTTTTTTTTTCCCAAAACGGTTCCCCAATTTACCTCCACGCAAATGCGGGTACACTTCTTCTAAATATAACCCTCCTTACAACTACCTAAACCATGAGTGTAAATTTAAGTAACCTCATTGCTCTTCGATTATGTTTTAATGTAGCTGATATAAACTACATTAACTCCTCTTGTTAGTAAGTATTAAATAAGCTACCGGGAGTCAAACGTGGCTCTTAAATATTTACAGAACACAAAAATAATAAATGTAACAGTAACTAGAGTTCGTACAAATGTAGAACAAACCAACGTGGTGATGTGTGTACCAATTTCGCTAAAAACATGTTCGTTATTTCAAAGGAGAGTCCAACACCTTAGCTCAGTCGGTAGATTGACTGCCTACTGAGCTAAGGGTCCCAGGTTCGATTCCCGGCATGTCCGAAAATTTATCATTGAAGAAAGTATGGGCTTACCCTTTCACGTTGATAAATTGACGGCGCTGACTGGATGTTGTGCCTGTCCTAGTCTTAAGATAGTTTATAAGACATGAACTACGACAGGCCTGGCAAACCTGAAGGGAAAAATAATATATTGCTTGAATAAAAAATTGACCCAAAACACAGCCTGAAAACAGTAATGGATGTAAAATAAAGTTCAAAGGGTATAACATATCCACTCTTACATATATAATCAACATATGTGTACTTTCGAAATTATTGTAAGCACTTTTCCTTGTAATCACACACATTGTCGGCCACGCGTTATAAGACACCAGTCTCGTATTGGAGTGAATTGACGGGGACGTTTATCAAACCCTTCTTATACGATAATGGGGGTGAATTTTCTCAAAGCTACCATTTATTTGTACATGTCCCACTATCTCTTACGTTCTGTTCCACTTTTCACAGCAATCATTCGTTTGTATGCTTCTTTCTCTTCTCTCACGGCTCCTTTCACCTGTTCATTCCACCATGCATCTCTTTTTATGTTTCCCACAACCGAAGATTCACAAACATCTTTCGCACACTCAACTACATCCTCTTTTATTATGTTCCAAGCACTTTCAATATCATTATCATTTATTTCAACATTCCATTTATGCTCTTGTAAAGATAATTTTTCGTTCAGCATTATTTCATATTGTGCTCTCACAATTTTATCCTGCAATTTTTCCACTTTCACTATTTACTTGCACTGCTTCCTCACAAAATTGCTGCCTAATTCAATTACTGATATCCACATTCAGCTCCACGCACTAATTTTCAAAACAAAAATATATAATTTTAGTTTTGTTTGGAAACAGGGAAATTACTGTTCGATTTGATAATGCGGGACAACTTGTATCCTTTTTGTGCGTGCGTCCAAGGCCATAGTCGGGGGGTAGGGGGTTGACCCTCTGAAATTTTATGAACAAAATATATATGGCTTTATTTATGGTTCAAATCATATCAAAATTAAGGTATAATTACAAATTAGGGGGCTGTGTTATTATAAAAACACTTCAGAGAGCTTCTAGAGGTGTTTAATATTTAAAGTTTTTCCTAGCCTCCGGCAGTTAGGGGGCTATATTGCCATAATAAAACACTTCAGATAGTTTCTAGAACTGATTATCATTTAGAATATTTTCTATCCTCCGGCAATTGGAGACTGTGCCCACCAACCCCCCCTCCCCTCTCGAAATTATTGGTTGACTACGGCCTTGCATTCGTTTGTACTTAAACATCGCTGAAAGTTATGACCTACGTTACCAACATTTTACACACAAGTTTCCACAATTTTTTGTTTAATAGTCGCTATATGCGTCTACAGTTCACATGGTAATATTTAAATTATAATTAATTTTGTTTTTAGCACCGCGACTTAATATCCTTTCGGTTTATACGCTTATATATTAACTACGCTGATGGTTTTAGGGTTATAGTTAAAGCAAGTGTACCCACATTTGCATGGCGGGAGGGTGGGAAACCATTTTGGAAAAACCACCCTCAGTATACCCAACATAAATTCGAACATCGATCTCCCAGTCAGTCTAGTCCACTGCGACAGAAGTGCCTTAGACCATGCGGCCACCGAAGTGGGTGTGTAATTAATTCAGGACCGAATCAAGTATGGAAACATCGCTCGTATATATGGTGAATAATGGATAGAGATATTTCTCTGGGGTAGTAAAAGGTCAGCACCAAGTGAACATCTGCACTCCAGATGGGCAAAAAGTTGAAAGGATTATTTATAGCTTAACCATTTCAGCAAACATGCTTTCATTATCTTTTTAAACTTATCTAGAAAGTAAGAAATATCAAATATAATCATTATTAATTTTTCAGTTACTACTAAACACAAGTTAATAATAATAATAATAATAATAATAATAATAATAATAATAATAATAACATTATTATTTAGCACCGCGTCTTACTACCCGTTCGGGTTATACGCTTAAGTAATAATTACACTAATGGGTTAGGAATTAAGAAGGTTGAATATAGAGGAAGTGAACCCATATTTGCGTGGAGTGAGAGTGGAAAACCATTTAGGAAAAAGCACCCACAGTTCACCTGAGCCAGATTCGAACCTTGATCTCCCCATCCTCTTTAGTCTAGCTCAACACGAACCTAGCGCGTTAGCCAACTACGCCACCGGGGCGGGTCTCAACACAAGTTGATTTAAAAATAACTATCATAGTTTATCATGAATTAAATTACTTTTTATTTGTAAAAATGAAGTTATTTTAATTTCAAAACGCATGTTTTTCTTTCAACTGTAAAATACTAATATGTCTTATTTTAAGTATTTAAAAAAATCAATAAAGATGTTATTGCTTGTATTAACATACTAAACAAGATTTATAGGTTTTTTTTGTCACTAGGGATACGCGTTTAGTGTTTAATGTGCTGTCCTAAGATAAGTTAGTAAATTATACAGTAAGATAAATCCAAACGTATAAGTATGTGATAGCAATAAAAATAAAATATTTAAGTAAGAAACCCGAAAAATACTCATCATAAAATTGGGCTATTTTCTTTTACAAAGTAGACATTTTTTTTTATATACCAGGTCGAGGGCATCCTTATAAAAACCTAATACTATGGTGAACTAAGATTAGGAGCATGACACGATACCCAAAGGGTCTACCTTTTTATAAAACAAAAGGTACCATATTGTCTCGTACACATAGTCAATGCTTCAGTACTGAATCCAGTACAAGTCAATTATTACCAAAACAGGTTAAATCACAGAAACTTGTGCGTAATTTAGTATAAACGCTTGTCCTAGCTATAGTGAATTTTAGGACTCATCTGCAATCAGTCG
The DNA here is from genome assembly GCA_902151455.1 of Timema bartmani. Classification (NCBI taxonomy): domain Eukaryota; kingdom Metazoa; phylum Arthropoda; class Insecta; order Phasmatodea; family Timematidae; genus Timema; species Timema bartmani. Next base: position 169,718 of record CABFWB010001041.1, on the reverse strand, counting down.
AACCCGTTTGTCGGACTCTTAATTGTGTCTGTCATATGTGTCGCATGTCGGAATTGTCGGACTCGCTTGTCGGAAGGAGATAAACACTATCCATCTCTTGCCTTTATGTAGCTGCGTTGGCTTGCGTTCATCCAATCAGTAACACATATAGGTGCACCACTGTATTTAATTAATGTAATTAGTTACTTAGCCAGAAATTTAAGTCCGTGAAAAAAAAAGAGATTGTATTTTAAGTTCTTTGATAAGAATAAGAGTGTAATACAATTTTGATGTATTAAATAGATTCTATTTCATTCGTATTTGTAAACTTTAATGTGTCGTTGATGATGGAGTAAGTATTGGTTGAAACTACGTCTCCCTACACTTCATTATAGACAGTCCTTGTTTAAGCAGAAAATCAACACAGCACGTTTTGAGAGTGCGGTACAATCAAGAGGTTGCGACTGATTGTAGACGAACCATGCGAAGAAGAAATAGGTCTCTACAAATTGTCTTACATTAGAAAATTGAACAGTGATTTCCATGTCTTAACCCCCTCGAACCCCCCCAAAAGAAGAAAATGAGATATTTATTCTTGGAAAAAATAGTTTCTAATTAAGTTATTTTATTTAAATGTAATTTAAAGATATAAACAGTCTAAAAAATATATTAAATTGTTTCAAAATATGTATCAAACTTTTAATTTTCTTCATGTACAAATATTTTTTGGGGGGAGGAATCTTATTTTTATTGTTAAAATTAACTAGTCCCAACCCGCCTCGGTGGCGTAGTTAGCTAACGCGCTAGTTTCGTGTTGAGCTAGACTGCCGAGGACGGAGAGATCAAGGTTCGAATCTCATTCGGGTGAACTGTTGGGGGTTTTTCCTAAATGGTTTTCCACTATACCTCCACGCAAATGAGGGTTCACTTCCTCTATATTCATCCTTCCCCATTCCTAACCCATTAGTCTAATTAGTACTTAAGCGTATAACCCGAACGGGTAGTAAGACGTGGTGCTAATTATTATTATTATTATTATTATTATTATAAACTAGTCTCAAAACAAGGATGAAAACAGTGACCATGTGAACTCGCGTCAAATATTTGGTAGTTTCTACTGCACTGATTATTTTCTTGAAAGTTACCTACATTATTCCATTAAATGTTTCTCTAGTTAATTAAGTACAAATACATCACACGTGTGTATGGGGCAGTATAAAGTGAAATGTATTTTTGGATGTATCTATTTTTCTACTATATGTTAAATGGAATGAATCATGAGCTACAATTTCGCTTTGCTATTAAATGATAAACGGACTTCAAATCAAAACTTTTTTTGTGCACTACATCTTACAACCTATCCTAGATATATCCAGATGGTGAATAGATAAGAACGGTAGAATTTTGAAAGAAATATACCCTAGTTTGTGTGGGGATAGTGTGAGAATCTATTTATGAAAAAAACACCCTCAGTACATCCGGTCTGCATTCATGCACTGACCTCTTCATCACCGGAAAACCAAAGAAGACGAGTTTGACCACTTAGTCCATGTGCCCATCAATATGGGTATTAACCATTTATATAATAAATACTATAGTTTATAAAATTGATCAATGAATGGTTGTATAATGATTATGCCCATGCGGGTATATTTCCTATAAATTATATCTTCCTTATTCCTGCGCATATTCCAGATGTTTAGTTAGATGCGTTGTAGAGAAAAAATAAGTTAATATTGGGTGAGGATTGAATGTCACATTGTATTGCTGGAGGAAAAGTTACTTCCATTCCACTTTTCATGAGGATTGAACCTTGGGCTCTGGAATCAGAATCAAGGCAGCTAGCGTCCATTTCACTCTACAGGCTTGCTCATTTATCTCGTTAAGAGTCCGTGTCACTTAACGGATAACAGCATCCCTTAGGTAGGTATTACAACTTGAACTAGACATAAAAGCCTAGTGTGTTAGCCCGTAGTCTTCATTAGAAAATAGTAGATTGGGATAGGTCAAACCATTTACCATATACATACATACATACATACATACATACATACATACATACATACATACATACATACATACATACATACATACATACATACATACATACATACATACATACATACATACATACATACATATATTTAACTGATCCCGCCGTTATCTTACGGGGTAGGCAAGAAACTGTGAATATAAGCTCAAAAAACAACTACGTATTTAATCCATCCTCACTAACGTTCTCTACCCTTCTCTATCCTCACATACTCCCTTCGATTCAACAACACCCATACACCGAGTCATACATGTTATTTTATTCCTAAAACTCTTAATGTTTCTCTTTTTCACACATTCATCTACAACATTTAGCCACGTCTTACATGGCCTACCCCTTCCTTTCAATACACACATTCTAACTTCATATATTTGCTTCGTCACTCGACCCGCACTGAGCCTCTAATCATGCCCAAACCAAAGTAAGACGCTTCTTTCACATTGACCTATTGGATTCCATTTCAACCCGCACTTCTTCAGCACCCATTCATTAGTGATTCTGTTCATACGAGTTTTAACGCATACATTTATTAGATAGCTCATACCAACCACATTCTTCTTGTTCTTGTGTTTCTCCTGACAAAAACACGCTTCACATCCATAAAATAATGTTGGCGTTAAGACACTTTTATATACTGCCATCTTTGCCTCTTTCGATACTACTCCATTCTTTGCAATCGTCCACATACATCCAACCACTCTCCGAGATGCATTCACCCGCTTGTCGAGTTCATTATCCATCCTTCCAATTTTGCAGAGCATTCTGCCCAGATACACAAAATAATTCACTTGCTCTAACAATTTTCTATTTATACTAAGCTGGAAATCTTTTCCTGAATTTTTTGATTAGGACCATTTACCATATTTTTAAAAATAGAGAAAAACTGTAAAATTGTAATCGACATGCCCTAAATTGGGGTGTTTGTTTGTTTTAATATTGTAATGCTGTGAATTGCAAATGACAGAACGGTTATAGTAACGTGTTTTGATGAGTTAGTAAACAATAGGACACAAGTGCTGACGTACAGAAAGTTTTGTCAGCATTCCTTTTGGCAATCAGGCCAAGTTGTGGTATACATAGTACTATTTTTCGAGCTATTAGGGCTGACAATTCACCGTTGATTTTAGAGGGGTCACTCTGACCATTTTAGGCAGAAAGGGGCTCAACTAACGAGAAAGGGTATAGAAACGAAAACCCAAGTTAAGAAATATCTGGAAGATTTGAGGCAGGAAGAATGGGAAAGTAGTTCAACAGGAAGAAGAAAACAGCAGATATATCCGAGTGTTACAGAAAGGATGAGAATGGAAGACCTGCAGTCTTCTCCAGGCTTGGTACCATTCATTACCGGACATGATTCCATGTAGGGTCGCAGATGTTTGATGGATACAGAAAGCTGCGATTGTGGAAGGGAGGCGACGCCGGAACACGTCGTGTTGGAGTGCGCATAGTCATTGGAGAGTAGATTAAATTGACAGATTCAATTGCAAGCTACTACGGTGTATCACATACTGCGGGACGTGGACCAATGGAATCTCCAGAGCCAATCACCGATGTTGTATCCAAACACGAATGAGACAAGTATGTAACAGAAATGAAAAACAGAAGACGTGATTACGAAGAAGGAAACTACAAGACAGGGAGTGACGTGACAGAAGACAGAGGCAACACGACAGATACTGACGATACGTGACGAACTGCACGAACTAAACAACAAATGTGACAGAGATAATTGATCTTATCAGCTTGTGGGGTGGACTATGATGGGGATCTCCAGGCAATCCGGGGCCTAGCTGAGGGAAGTTGTGCCCCTTGGCTTCTAGTAGTGAGAACTGCTGACGAACCGGAAGTGCCCTGATACCAGCTAGGGAACTTAAGGTAGCAACATCTGATGACGGGAAAAAAACCTCCTCACTCATAGAGTCCAGCCCACTTGGTAACAAGTGCACGATACCAGCTAGGGAGCTTAACGTAGCAACATCTGATGATGGGAGAAAAAAAACCTCGCTCATAGGGTCCAGCCCACTTGGTAACAAGTGACTGATGCTGGGCTGGAGTTGTCGAGCGTCTGGTCCGTCCACCGATCCGTCGGACGGCTGCTCTCAGTACAGAAGATGGATCGGAGATAGTAACTTAAAGACCCTGCAGACTACACGCAAGAAGGAATGACAAATTAGGTTAAGTTAGCATTAAGTTTATTTTTATATTTAATTGTAATAGATAATAAGCAATTATTATGCGTTCTTAGGTTAAGTTAGTTATAAGTCCATAGGTGATGGTGGTGGTATAGCAGATAGTGGTTGGGTTAACATCTCTGATAGGGCTACCCAGGTGGCAAATATGAAGATGCCCATCCCAGCTGAGACTTCTACTGTTTGGTGACAGTGGTAGGACGCCCAGGGGGGGATTAAGGGGGGTGCCGAGGATGCTATATACCTTGGGCGGACCAACTATTAGGAGAGATAGAAATAATGATAGTTAGGACAAACTTGGGCTAGGTATTTTTTCCAACTATTATTGTATGTAAATAATACTGAGGTTTCTTTGTTTATGGTGTACGTGCCAATTTGAACTTCATGGAACATCATCCTCCCCCTCTCCTAAATGGTTCGCTTAACTCAGCCGCTATATAAAGCCGTGGCTCGCTGGGCAAGAACACATTATTACATCAACCAACCCAGGATTCTACACGCTGCACGTGTCTTTGTTTAAGACCTATTCTCGGCACAATGGTGGTCACGACGATGGTTCCGGTGGACTGACCTGACTGGTGGAAATAATCTGCCGTAACGTTATACTTTAAATTTGATAAGGAGTTGGTGGCTTCTATAGCCATGTTGTAGCTCTTAGGAATTGTTTCCTCATTCAGGATGGTAATTGTAGCTCTTATGAGCTTATTTTATGCAATGTAGTTTAGCTTGCGCTTTCATGGCTCTCTGTATTTGCCATTGGTGAAGTTTCAGGTCACCACCATAGACTTGGTCCATCAGACCAACAGCTTATATAAAAGTGTGCCCCACACCAAGGCCTGCATTACCATGTTGTAGTCTGCAGTGCCTCCAGGCGTGAAAGGGGCTATTTAGGTTGTTCCCAACCTGATGGTATGCCTTATTAGGTATTGGTCGGCTTTCCTAGAGTTATTTTGGGTGCCTCACGCCATAACTGTTGGTCACCTTTGATGTCACCAATGCTCAACTTGTGGGTATTTCTACCCATCTGGCATGGCCAGCGTTTCTAGTTTAATTTCTTGACTGTTGTTCACCTTTGATGCGGAGCTCAACTTGGGTGGCTTTCTGCCCATCTGGCATGGCTAGCATTTTTAATGTTTTTTTTGATATAATCAAGTTGAGGGGAGGGTCGTCTCTAACCCCTCTTTGTTTCGATCACCGGCCCTCATGGGTTTGATCTCCTTGAGCCCCCTCGAGTCTCATCTGAGACCAATTGGTTGTGTGCCATATCATATTGTGCTCAGGCCTAGAGCCCTGAATTGGAACTTTCACTTATTGTCCTACCGGGACATCTATGACCGGTACACACTCTCATACTTTCGTTACCATTGTAGGTTTGATGAAAAGGTTTAAGCTAGCTTCACTAGTGTGAGCTGTCCTTTTCCCTTATGAAAGGGCAGCTGCCTTGTCTCACTAAATTGATTCTATTTAATTTAGAAGTAAATAGTTGCAACTAATTATCTTACTATTGTATTATATAGGCTATTTAGGTGGATGTTATTATATCATAACTGATGTTGCATTTGTTTGTTAAATGAAGGCTACCTGTGTCAAGCATAAGCAGGGAATTGTCTGTTATGCATTAATTACGGCGCTTCTCGCCGCCTGAACTACTGGTGTGGGAGCACTAGTTTTCTCCGATTAAAGTTATGTATTGCAGGACTTCTTAAATGGCCTAATCTGGCTAAGCTGGAGGGTGCCAGTATTTTATTTTACCTATGTATTGTTAAACTTGCCACTAAAGCTAATTTATTTATATGAATCTATATATTTTGCTTTCATTTGTTATCTATGTATGTTTACCCTGTTTACGTATCCGGGGTATTTAGAGTTATCTATAGCCGCGGTACATTATGAATTGGGACAGATAGGTAATGGAAAATGTAAAAAAAATAAATAAAAAAATTGGGGGGCCACGCGGGTTAGAACGCCAGATCGTTGAGTATGTGTGCTGGGGGGGCCACCACCGTGCCCAAGTTACCGGGGTCCATAGCCGTGTAGGACCACCTAGATAGAACTCCAGTCAGGCCATTGGTTAAGCATTCCTGGCTATACTTCGTTTTGTCATTAGCTCCTGAGTAGATCTTTCCTAATCCTTTTTTTTTATAGCTTTTTAGTAACTTCTTAACAACATCACATTTTGTAATAGAGTAAATTAGTTCAATATAACCCAACAAATCAAAGCCGTACATCAATTGGGAGCCCACAGTCATTTTATATCCAGTCATTACCCTTATCCTCGGCCACAACACACCCTGACAGATTAGGCCCACGAAGGGAGGAGGGGGGTAGTGACAAAATCATTATTTTAAAACTAAGTAAAGTATTAAACCGATTCCCGGTTTCACTGTTGCCAAGTGAATAATAAAGAAAACCGCACTTCACTACGTTTTTCCTGGTTTGAGTGTATTCGTGTGTCGTTTAGTATCCCGTTTAATAGGTCGTGAGATGGGAGATCTATAATGCCTGAAAATACAACTTAAGAATCATATTTAATATCCTTGCCCCAAATATGCAGGTGAGTGTTAGAGCTCATGTAAGAGGGATAATAACAAATATAATACCGTCTTATAAACTGGGTCACTCGCTACACCAAGGATTTTCGAGGCGAAATAGATCGATGAGCTTATTTCGTTCAAGTCTTGTTTCCGTGAGAGTAAGTTGCCCTTGTTTGACAACGGCTTTTCTAGTACTTTTTACGAATAGCCCCGAAGATAGCTAACGATGATAAAAAAATATTCTATTAGCTGTTTAAACTATTTGTAATAGAACTTAATACGTAACTTAATATATCAATCAACTTTACTTGAAACCAGTGAATTTATTAAAGTTCAATTCTAAACGTTTACTTAAAATAAGTATTTAATCTCCATACTTTCTGAGCTCCCAAAAGAAAGCATGTAATTTAAACAATTATTTTTAACACATGACCCTTTTATATATTTTATTAAAATACTTACTAAAGCAAAATTAAACAAGCTATTAAATGACATGATAATAGTTGGTATTCATTATTCCTTTCAGTATATTCTTCCTACTGCTCGACGCTGAAAACATTGAATCTTGTGGCCAAGCGCTGGAATTGCTCTAGAGCAGTGGTTCCCAACCTTTTTCAGACCGCGTACCCCCAGCTGGCTCGGTTCCTTTCCGCGTACCCCCTACCCCAAA
>CABFWB010001041.1:109858-160511 GCA_902151455.1 Timema bartmani | reverse complement strand
CTGAAGAAGAAGAAACTGCAGTTTGTTTACTCACCTGCTCTAGCACTGGATCTTGTACCTGTTGTGGTGTCGTTTTGTTGGTCCAATCAGTGTCGGATGATGTGCACGGTACTTCATTTGGTGTTTCAGTCAACTTCCGCTTCCGCACGGATCCAGTTTTTAACCACTGATCCATAGCGTAAATCACGTGAATAGTAAGTGGTTGGTAGAAAAATTGACGTAGGATTGTAGGAATAACACGCACACGACTCAATACAAAGACCCACAACAAAAGTTAAACACAACAAGAATTAATTAATTCTTTGTTTTTATGCACAGCCCGGCACGCGTCAACAATTAAATCGAAAACACCGAGAAAGGGTGAGCCGCGAGGAAGTAGAGCGCCAATCCTGAGCGGAGGGATGTAGGCGAGGGGTTGGGAGCGGGCGGGAGGATGGAAGGCCAATCCTTCCAGCGGACTCAGCCCCTCTTTCATCGAAGATTTTATTGATAGGAAGGCCAATATTACAACTGACAATATTAGTAAAAACCTCTTCCTACTTTTTAAAATTCTCTTTAATCTTTTTTAATTTTTTTTTTAGCTGGTGGCCGCCATTACCGTTTTATTTTCGCGTACCCCCTAATGGCCTCTCGCGTACCCCTGGTTGGGAACCGTTGCTCTAGAGTATGAAAGGCGAAGGGGTACGAGGAGCGTTCTAGTACAATCAGTACCAAATGGCAAGTAGACATAAATCCTTCACTGTGAATAGTTGGTTTAGCACGCTTTTTAGAATACATTTTAAAAACACTTTACGTAACTTGTATTTAAAGTTGATTGGTTAGATTTAGGTTATTTATTTATCCTTACTTTCTGTCTTGAGGCCTGGACTGTAGCTCAGGACCTACGTTACATTGTTTATCTACCTCCGCTAATTCGCTAGTTTATCCAATTTACAATCATATTAATTAATTTAGTGTTGAGTATAGCTCCTAATCTAAGTGTCCCTATTTATCTATATTCTAATTTTATCTTACTAGTTGGTCTTCCCCGGGTATTTTACGCCCCCGGTACTCTGCCCCACTGGGTATCCCATCGCTTCAAGATCTAATAGTCGCCGGATTGGTGCAAGTCCCAGTGGGAGGCGAGCATCCCCCTATCCACCACCTGGGGAGGCACCCTTCCGGAAATTTCGTTCCACCTACCTCCAGATAAGACCTTGGACCTATAACTAAACATGATAAAACATAAGAAAATATAAACTAAAACTAACTTAACTTAATACATTTCTTACAACTCGGTGGCCGCAGAGAATCTTAATATTCTTCCTTGTCTCTTCATCTACTGATACTAGTCAGTGAAGAAACCTTGACGGACCGGAAGCCCTACCGCCCCAGTTCAGTACCTCGCTTGCTGCCAAGTGGGCCAGACCATGCTAGTTGAGGGTTTTCTTCCTCCGTCTCTTGATGTTATTCGATTACTCTAATTCCCAGCTGGTAGCTCAGCTGCCTCAGGTCCCTCAGCAGTTTCCACTACTGGCATCCTAAGGGAGCCTTCCTCAGCCGGACTCCGGATGACCTGGAGTTCCTCGTCCCAATCCACTCTGCCAGCCGGTAAGATCTACGTTTTGTCTCATCTAAGTCTTGGTACCAGTTTCATAGTATGTCTTCTGATTCTGCCTCTGATGTCGAGTCGTCACCTTCCGTAGTGTCACTGTCGTCACTGGTCCCACTACCTTGTCTGTCTTCCCTCTGTCCATCTTGTCTAACCTGTCTGCTGGTCTTCGTGTCTACTATATATCTGTCTTTTTGACACGTCGCTCGCGATTGTATTTAGGAGACCCCACCAATCCACGTCACGCAATATATGATAAATTGCTCCAGCCTGTAATGGAACTTGCATTGTTTCCCTCTCTTTTACCCTTAGTTGACATTCCAATACGACGTGTTCGGGGGTAGCCTCCCTTCCGCATTCGCATAGTCTGTCTTCTGTCAAGGGTCTTAGGTAGGTAACAGCCCAGTACGGCCTATGACCAGTGGTATAGGGAACTAGCCCAAGGGAAGGCTGTACACATTTTAGTTTTAGGCGATATCTGACATCAGGAAAGAGTTGGTAAGCTCTCCTTCCAGTTGTGCTTTGGTACCATTCTGTCTGCCACTCGTCCAGCAATGCTTCCCTAACCTGGATACCATTTATCACTCCTTCCCTTGTCAGTTTAGCAACCTTGTATAGCTCCCTTTTCCGTGGCCAATACATAACCGCTCTCTTCCTTATTTCTAGGTCTACTAGTGGCCAGATACCTAGGGTCACACACAATACATTTGTCGCAACTGTTCTATAGGGTCCGAATAGCTTATATTAAATTAGATAGATATCTGTAATGTTTGTCAAAAGAGGAGATAATAAAGTAAAATCATTCCACACAAAACTACTTTAAGTCCTAAATTATCGAACTTACGCACCCCCCTCGGTAAGCTCACCAGAGTGTACGGGCCAGAACGTCAAGATAACGACTGATGACGTGTATCATTGGTCTGCCCCCTTCATTCTTCAAGTAGTTGGCATTCTTTCCGCATGCAATGTTTACTGTGTCGAATGGTAGCTATATTTAATTTTTAGAAAGTTTTCAACTTTAGTTTCATAAAGATCTAATCCTTTTGGCCAAGTGTTATCGTTTTCTATTATGAAATGTACCAGTAAAGTTCATCTCGTGACATTTCTGTGATTGCATTACTTTTGAACTTTCCTTGAAAAGTTTCTTGTAACCTTAGATAAATTATCCACCAATGAATCGTAAACTCTTCAGAGAGTGGAGATTCCCCTAAAAAGCTAACAATGACCCTCATAAAGGAATTTTACTTTTCTAAAAGTGTAATACAGAGTTTTTTTTTAAGTTTCTTCTAGTTTTGGGTTAAGCTTCATATTGTTACCTTCCTATTATATTTGTTTCTTAATTATTTATCTTCTAAATATTGAAACAATTACAAACAACTTTTCACATCAAGAATGTCGTTTTTTTCCGATAGTTTCCATGTTGACAATCTGAGATAGAAAATGACACGTAGGGCAGAGAATCGATCCTTGAATCATTACCTAACTTGAGCACGAATTCCTTTACCAACATTGCGTTTCAATTATTTCTACTTGAATACGAATCCCTTTATCAATATTGCATTTCAATTATTTCTACCAAAGGTGATTTACACTACATCAACGACATTATTAATTTGAGGCGTTTTTGTTTTGTCCCACAGCTGGTCGTGATAAGTAATTTTAGTTTTAGAGTAAATTAAAAAACTATACAACTGTTGTAAATTAAAATATTAAAACTACAAATGGTCATAGAGTAGTTCAGTTGGTAGAGTGATCGCCTATTAAATCGATAGGTTAAGGTTTGAATCACTGTTAAGGAGTAATTTGACTCGTTTAATAAAGTGTCCTATGTGATATTTCTAAAAGAAAAATTATTTTTATTATAAATTTACTAACAATGAATTCAAACAATGAAAAATATCACTAAATGTTATCAGCCTTTGTGATTGTTTTATTTGACAGGCAAACTAGAATATTGTAGGCCTATTAAATGGTTTATTTCAAAGGCTTTCTCGGCATATGTTTAAAACTTCCAACGTTTCGAGTGTATTAATGTAACAGCCATAATCTGATTTGATTGAGTCAAAAGTTGTTTCTTCAACGCGACTCAATACCGAAAACATTAGATTTAATATTTGACAGCTTTTTGTAAGACACTTAAGGAGAGCCAGTATATTATTCCTAATGTATTAATATAATAATTTAGTTTTTTATTTTACAAATTGACAAGTACAGCAGCTCCCAAACGCCGGTAAAAATATAAGCTATCTGTGATTAGAGTGTACAAGCCCTATATATTAATTATATCTCACTAATTAAAATTTTTCCTCAACTGCAAAAAGTAATCCCGCATTAATGAGGATGGTGAGGTAGTAGAGCATAGCACATACACAATAACAACATAGTAGGTTGAAGTAGAACAATGCATAGATAATCTGTGTTTGATATGACATGTAGTGAATCTAAAGTTGACTATATTACCACATCACCTACTGCGTAAGGCGAGGGCCTGTCTGAAACATCGTTCAACAATAAACATTAATTTATTTATTGACAGCGCCTGACCGAATGGTAAAAGCAACTCTCATGACACAACGAAAGCGGTTAAAAGCGCCTGATAATGTAAAATGCAACCCTCCACATGATAAAAACATGATTTTATTTCAGGTGGAATTTATTTTGTAGAACACAAAGTACAGCTCAGTATGTTAATATGTTCCAAGTCACTATTAAAATTAATAAATAATTTAATTCCTTCATTAATTCATTTTAAAAATATGGCATTCGGAAATAAAAAGCCTGCTAAATCAAAGAATATTTTTTTCTCTTGGTCGCTTAAATTGCAAATTTAATCTATTCAAAATATTTGTTTATGTTTTCTTTCAAATTTACTGTAACTTTACCACTGGACTATTAAATAATTGTCCCATACTCAGGGCAAAACCTGTTATGGACGTGTATATTCATTAGTTCCTAGAACTATCATTGACCCACAGACAATATATTATTAGATTCCCATGACCAGGTCATTTTTCAACTATTAATTTATACATATAAAGCGTATAAGCTATATATGTATATTCCCATTTCAACTTTTACTTTGATTGTGTCACAATTTATTTATAGTTTTGATAGTGTTAATACACGTTGAAAAATTTATTCATTGCTATTTTGTCCTTTTTTAGCTCAAAGTGTGATTTAAAGTTTAAAATAAATTCACACCTTTGATCTATTTGATATGGAACACAAATAATAATGGTTTTAATACGTAGCCTACCAAGTAACTATTCTTTGTATGCCGTACCGAATTTGTGAAATCGTAGACCCGCTTGCCACTATTAGGAACAAAATACTTAAATCAATATATTCTACAAAGTTTTATTTGTATTTGAATATTCTTTCTTAAATGTTCTTATATTTTATAACAGTTTCTACTAGTTATTTTATAGGTTTCCTCTGCGAATACAGGCAACCTAATATTTATAATAACTAGATGTTTTATTATATATTTTTTTAGGAGACATTCACTTTCAAAATAGTTATTTTTAGCTTTAAAACACTCTTCCCCTCAAAACGATAGGTTGAAGAAAGATAAACTATAGATTTGTCGTATGGCAGAGCAAGTAAAAAGATAATTTAAAATATGTTATAATTTATCAAATCATACCATCAACAAGAAGTTTAGAGGAACTTATCTTCATTCAATGCCGACAAATGTATTTAATATTTGCTAGTATCCATCCTTCTATATAATTTTAATTAGAGACCTAAATATCTAGAAGCCCATGCTGGGTATGTAGTATTAGGAGTATTATCCATTGTTAGTCAGCTATGTAAGTCGTGTGTTGATGTATTGTTGATGTTTAAAAATCTCACGTCAAATATCTCAATCAAACAACAATTAAAATCTTACTCAAAATTAAATTGGTACATTTTTCCACATTAAGTAAAGCTTTGTGCCCGAGGATTTCGATAATGTTCACACAATACAATATAATTTGGGGAATATTATTTACGCAATACTATTTGGGACATTTATCTCAAGAGATAAGTTTAATTCATTACAACTTATTTTAACTTTTATGAAAATTTCTCTAATGTAGATTAATAATTTTTTTGAGGTAGAATGGTAGGGATTGTGAGCTAAGAGAAGTAATTTTGTAGTTTTTATAGAAACTTGTTTTAACAAAATAAATAATATATTTATCGAGTAAAAACTTAATAGTTTAAATGTAGTCAAATAGTTATCACAACAGTTCTTGAATATCTGTAAAGTGTTTCCTAAAATTTAATGATAACTTTTTTCCTTCATTTTAAAAGATACTCATTAAATGCTTATATGCTCACGAAAAAAATATTCAAGAACTGTTTATATCACTATGTACAGAAAATTAAACTCTATGTTTCTACTGAAGGAATATTTTATTTATTTTACAGAAAAAAAACTTGTTTGCTATGAAAATTGCAAAAACCCTGAACTTTTATCGTGTATCCTTTCCTCCCACCTTAAAGTAATTTGACAATCACAGTTTTATTGCGCCATTTTAACAAGTGCGTAAGTATAAACTATAAACAAGTAGTCATTGATTTAAAATCATTACAGTTCACGATTTACAAGGAGTCAAACTTCCTATTTATTCTTTTCCCGTACCGTTGTCAAGTTAAATTATTTAATGTATGAGGCTAAAATCTAGTATAACTAGACATTCATATTATGCGTACAAAATGAAATATTTATAGTATTAATATTATTATTAATACTATCAATATTCAAAATATGTAATTCTGTACACTTCACATTAATGTTTAGCAAACCCATACAATAATTACTTTACCTTAACAAAGGTACGCAAAAAGCAAAAAATAGCAGGTGAAGCTCGTGAACTGTAATGATTTGAAATAAACGAATCACTATTTATAATTTATAGTTATACAGTCACTAAAAATGTACAATAAAATTTTGATAGTAGAATGACAGGCATCTTTATTGTAGGCCTATATGATAAATATATTATATTGAAACAATTGAACTATTTATGCATTACAAGAGTGAACAACATAGGGTAATCATTTATTATGTTTCGTGAAGCCAACGGCTTAAACGTGCTTCTATACTAAAATAATAATCGGTCAATAACAATTCACGATCAAAATTATTTATCTATTCTTTGTATATAAGGTAATAAGAAAATATGTATATATCAAATACTCCGATAAAATATTCTTGGTGCTAGTACAAATGCAATTGGTTTTTCCAGAAGCTCAACCAGAAGTTCAACCCACTGAAATACTTTACATGAAACCAACCACACGTTTTCATTTTGAAAAAGCAATTAACGGAAAAGGAAGTAAGACTTGCGTTTTAAATTGGTTGACATCTTGTAACTCGCTGAAGGGTTGAGTTTTTTTTTATCTCAAAATTCAATTTTAAGAAATGTATTTGATAACTTGAAAATGTGACAGATTGTTGTTGGTCTAGTGTAGGGATGCACAGTTTGGAAATATTCAAGGACCAAAAGAAAGTAAATCTGCTTATAATGGGCCCCAGTCAATTTTTTTTGTCAATAACTTATGCCCTTACCACTAATCTACTTGCTGTGATATTTGTTGTAAAGGATAGACATACAATAAAATTCATTATCTTTCATTAAAAATAATGCGTCAGTCCTTACAAAATGTGTTCAAATAATACAATTAAAACCTCTAAAACTATTTTTTTAAAGCAAGTTTTTATAACCATACCCACATATTTTGGTCACACAAACTAAACGTCAGGATCGGCTTGTTTGGTTTGTCGGTGATGCGGAGATTGGGACTCGAATACCGGCAGGGTGTACTATGAACGTTTTTCTCCTAAATGGTTTCCACTCTCCCTTCACGTAAACTCCGGTACATTTCCTCTACATTTTATCTTACTACTACTATTACTATTAGCACCGCGTCTTACTACCCGTTTGGGCTATACGCACTTACGCTAATGTGTAATGGTAGGGTGATTGTGAGATGAAATGGAGTACCTACAGATTAACGTGGAATCCGAACCACGGTGGAGGCCTGGCATTCCACACATTCACAAGTTGTGATTAATACACGTCTTGTCAGAGGTGAAGGAAGGGTTCGGGAATCAGATAAATCTATGCCAGGACCGGGGATTGAGCCCCGGACCCCCAACACAGATGTCCGAAACCTTACCTCTAGACCACCAGGTCACCTTTTATCTTACTAATTCCTACATTCCTATTCCTACATCCCTAGCGTTAATACTTACTTGGCACCGCATCNGAACCTCGATCTCTCCATCCTCGGTAGTCTAGCTCAACACAAAACTAGCGCGTTAGCTAACTACGCAACCTAGGTGGGTCATAGTGTTAATAAATTCGGTTAGCCCTGGTAGACGCAGTGTGAAAGAAATAGAGAAGTAAAAAGACAAATCACACATTTTATCGCCAAGTTTCTCATTGTTTGCTATCATAATTCTTCTAAGGATGTATTTAGCAACCAGTGGTCGGTCAGCGGTCTGGCACTTGTCCATGGGCCTGTTGCTTCCGGTCCATACTGAAATTCTTAGTTGTAACTATACTTGTATTTAAAAAAAAGCGTATTAGAAAAACTAGTACTTCTTTTCGTTGAGAATCAATTCTGTTTTTAAATAAATCACGTAAACTGCAAATTTTCAGCTTTTATATTTCTTGGTTTTTGAGTTACCTGAACTTGTCTAAGGGTCTCTGTCTGATTGCTATGTATGTAATTAAAAAATACAATTAAGGTGCACTCCCTCAGACTTGATTAAATCAATATTTAAGGCTTAATATTTATAAGTTTATTGGAGCAACCTTCATCAGTGGTTAGGAAATTAAAGTTATGAATATAAATGATGGAAACCAAGATGGACGTAAAAAAAAAGTAACGCTGATCACGTGGATTAACATCATGCTTGAAATAAACGTAAAAATTAAAAATATCACATCCAAGGTGCACACCTTTATGTTTCCTTAGGTATGAATGCCAAGATTAAACTTTCAAAGTTTCTTGGATTTGGAGGTCTGACGTTAACACGCACACACACACACACACACACACACACACACACACAAATGGATAGACCTATTTAATTTATATGTTGATTAGTTATTTGTTTATTTGCTGCTGTGCTCATGTGTAGAATTTAACTGACTTTTATAGTCCAATTTTCATGGGAAGGTCCTTTCGGAAAAAATAAGCATATTTTGTTGCGCCCAAAATTGAAAACATTTTAATGTTTGATTAATGTTATTTTATAGGTATTTATAACATTTATCAAGAGTAAAAGCTTAAGATCCCACGATTCGACGTATGAATACGTAAGAATAGATCCAGTAACTTTTCTAGCCGCCAGATAAGATCATTTTTATGAATACTAGACCGTAGGTGTGTGTGTATACATACATATATAATATATATATACATTTAATGGCCTGAGGCGACGGTAAATAGAGGGAAGGGGTTGGCGAAGGAACACGTGAGGGATGATAAAAAAAAAAGTGAGTTGAGTGGGTAGACCAAACCTTTTAAAAGAATCGAAATAAAAACCTGTCATTCTGGACGTGTTTGCCAGTCATCAACGTAACGAAACGAGAGCAAAATCGTTGTTCATTTGTCGGGTTTCTCACGCGTCTACCATACGCGCGTTAGCGACACTATAGCCACCTGGCGAGATTATCTGCGACATCCTGAATCAACGGAGCGACGTGCTCGCTTATGTTTGCGCAGGATATTCGTCCCGATGGAGGGGAGGGGAGATATTGTGCGATGAAGGATTAAAGCAGATTATTGTAAATTATAACTTGTTTTGTTAATAGAGAGATCACGAGTAAACACCACCCGTCAAGCACGTTTTAAAAGTTTAACTGTTATCGAAGCAAGGTTTTGCACGTGCAATATATTACAATTAATTTAGAAACATATTTTATTTTAATTTAATTGTGATATGACCCGCTTCGGTGGCCGCGTGCTCTAACGCGTTACTCTTGCAGTAGGCTAGACTGCCGATGATGGGAAGATCAAGGTTCAAATCTCGGTCAGGCGTATTGAGGGTGATTTTTCCAAAATTATTTTCCACTATACTTCCACGCTGATGTGGAAACACTTCCCATAAATATAACTTACTTCATTCCTAAACCCACCAGTGTAATTAGTATATAAATCAGGGTCCACACTTGTAACAGTACATCGTAGCGTAACGTCGTCACGATCAAGTCTAGTGAGGGTTGACGATACGCGTGACACGTTTGAGACAAAAATTTCGGCCGAACTGAACCTCGTTGAGCCGCGAACATTAAAGCGTTCCATAATATCCATCAGTAGTGTGTTTGTAGTGGTGGAATACAGACGTCATAGCTCTGTATAAACACGCAGCAGCATATATTTATACGCATTGTGAGATAAAGAAAAGAAGACAGTCATCCGCATCCTTTCCAAATTTTCCTGCTATTTGTGCCCACGCGTCATTGCGTAGAATTTTATTAAGATGCTGTGGGTGTTTCGCACTCCACAACATTGGCTTTTGCTCGTAAATTTCAACTAAATGAATACCACTTTCCTCGGTTCACTCCATCTTCCGGCACTTTGAAAACTGAATGAATAAAATACGAGCTACGGCAGTGTTCGGTTCGAAGTACTTCCACACGTGTCGTATCCTCCCCCCCGTGTTATCCTTTGATGCGACGGGTAAATACCGACTCGAGGCGATCTGTTAGGCCCTTTTCAGTCGAGCGCGAAACAACTGGCTCACGAGAGCCGAAGCGAGGAGTAGGGCACTGAGTTTCATGGAACCTCTCACACGAGCGAGGTTTCAGCTCTGTCTACCACTAGTAGGGTATTGAATTCTTATGTGACCTTTCACACGAGCGAGGTTTCGGCTCTGTCTACCACTAGTAGGGTATTGAATCTTATGTGACCTTTCACAAGAGCGCGCGTGAGCTGAAGCTCAGTACAGAAATAACCTTGTTTCAAGTTGCATGTGATAAAAAAAAAACGTAGCCGTCTTCGATACAGAGCAATTTATTGAAGAGACTACGGCCAGCATTGTGGGACACCAGCTGTAATGATTATAGTAATCGAAACAAGAAAACTACATGCTGGTTGGAAATTTGCCATATCAACACACATGCGGAAATAATTGAAAAACTTAACATCGTCTTCTCTAAGTTCATTAAAAAGTGTATAAAACAGCCACTCTACAACCTTGAACTTAATATTGAGTGCAACCACAGTTTTCTATTTTTATTTTTTTTTCTAATTTTAAATGCAAGAGTTAACATTATAGCCTCTTCTGGTTCAAGCATTGTAGAACACTGAATGACCATCACCTATGTTTTCTACAACTCCAGCTCACACGCGCTTGTCTGAAAGGGGTCTTAGGGTTCGACCAGACTGACAAGCGTGTGAGCGAGCGACTGGGTGGCCAAACTGGCGAGCGAGCGAACAAGCGCCTGATTTAGCAGATAGCTCTCGATAGTTGTTGACGAGGAGGCAAAGGTTCGAATCTTGGTTCAGTGAACTGAGGGTGGTTTTTGACCAGTGATTTATTGTTGTGGTTTTCCCATCCTCTCTACACGCTAAAGGTGATTCTTATTGGTAGAGGCCTACTTTGATTATAATATTGAAGTATTTTAACCTATCAGTTTTACACACACACACACACACATTTATATGTATATGTATGGTTTATGATCTTACCAATTAAATTAGGCTGTTAGTAGCATAGTGTGCTAAACCTATCGATAGTAATAAAAATGTCAAGATGAGAAGTTTTCCTAGCACTCAATGAACCAACATACAATAAACAATAATATTGCCTAGCGCCTGTAAACTAGACTGTACCGGCTCGAGCGCGTGCGTTTGAAAATAGAACCAGTTCTATCTTTCAAGCGCGCGCGCTCGGTCGCTTCAGTCTGGCCACCTCTCATTACAACCAATATGCTATATTTTATTTTTTAGTCGCTCGCGCGCTCGCTCAGTCTGGACGTACCCTTACGCTAGGCCAGTTACACACATTGAGGATTTTTCCGTTGTGGAGAATTTACCGCGCCGCTCAAAGAATCGTACAAGTTTTCACATTCGACGGTAAAATCGCCGTCTTCATCGTTATGAGGAAAAAACGTTATCAACCCTTTTATAGTATATACTCAATATCTGAAATCGAGGAGTGAAGTGTGCTCTTTCTAAGTTTTGATTTTATTACAACTTAATAGTTAAGTTTTAAATTATTTATTGATTAGTATTGTTTGAAATGAACAGAGAACAAATTCTTACTTTATATCCATACCATCACCGAAGAAACAGTAGAAAAAAAAAACTTATTTGGGTTCCTCCAATTAATCAAAGAAGAGAGGAGGTTGGATCTTTTCATACGTTGTTTGAAGAGTTATGGGAGGATGTCACAAAATGGAGCAACAAAACAACACAACACTAGAATGATTTCTGAACGGCTGAAAATTCGCTGGGTGCGTAAGCGTGCATTTGGTCACGTACGCCACTGATTGGACGGCGAAGGCAAAAAACTACCGTCGATTGTAGTGGCAGTGGGTGGCTGCACAGCTACCGTCAACGTAGAATTTACCGGGAGTTTATTTTTCCGCCTAATGTGTAAGTACCAATGTACCTCTTCGCGCCACTGTTGTAATGGCGGCGACGGTAAATTCTCCGCAACGGAAAAATCCGCCATGTGTTTAACCGGCCTTTTTAACACTCTCATGTCCGCGACGGAGCTACAAGGTCCCGTCCAAATTACCGCGATCATGATACGCGTCGAGGTTACGTTACGATCTACTGTTAAAAGTGTGGGCCCTGCTCAATCGTATAACTCGAACTAATAGAAAGACGCGGTGCTAAAAAAAATGTTACCTTATGAATAAGAAACATTTTGAAAATGTGGTGAAATATTATTTTTATTTAATTTTTACGGTGGGTTTTATTAACTTGGAACTTTCCTTAATATAATAGCTTATGTATATATATATATATATATGTATTTATATAAACTTTAACTAATATATGTGCATGTATGTTATATTAATATATGCAAATATATATTTTAATTAGTATATATTTGTTCACTAGTATAACATATATAAATAAATATATTTATATACATTTTAGTTAATATAAATATACTAATATATATTCTAGATAATATATATATTATAGTTTACATTATATATATATATATGTATATGTATATGAGAATTCCAGATTAATAAAACCCACCTTAAAAAATAAAAAAAGAAGAATCTCGTACTACATTTCCAAAATATTTATGCATAGATTTAGTCTAATATCCACAGGAAGGACATTTTAGAAAAAATAATCTGTCAACATTGTTAACATTTTACTATATTATTAGTGTTATTTTAAGGTATTGATAATATCTACTGAATGTTAAGGCTTCAGATCAACATGGCTAGTCTTAAGCATGTAGAAAAGTAGTTTTATAAACTTATGTAACTGTCAAATACGGTCCTTCCGTCTAGAACCGTACTATAAGTATTACATTCCTATAAAGTTTAATTCTATTTGGTGAAAATTACGTTTTCCGAGAAATACAGAAAACAGAATATTGCCTTGTCTTCACGTTACTGAGCAGATCTGCGAAGTTGGTATTGACGTCACCTCTCTTAATTTACCGACGTAATTGTTACGTGGGCTAGGTAGAGCTAGTTTGAATTAGTTTCATGAGTACGTCAAATCGAATGGGAATTCCTAAAGTACCGTTTTATTTTGTATTTATTTGGCATCCCTGTGTTCCACATCTTACAAAAAATCCGAGATAGTTGACTATTACCTGCTTTTATGGCCTCATGGTCTAAGGCGCTACTCTCGTAGTAGACTAGACTCCTGATGAACGGGAGATAGAGGTTCGAATCTCTATCGGGTGTAATGAGGGTGATTTTTCCAAAATGGTTGTCCACTCTGTTACTACGCAAATGCGGGTATATTTCCTATACATACAACCTTCCTAATCCCTAAAACAATTAGTGTAATTAGTACATAAGTGTATAACCCGAACGGGTAGTAACACACGATGCTGAAAAAAATGTAAATGGATCGGTATAGTTTGCTTGTGGGCTCACTCCATGGAGTTGTTTTTTACACTGATAAGAGATTAGGGAGAGAAAAGCTATAACTTAGAGGAAATGTACTAGAAATTACGTGGTGGGAGAGTGGAAAACTATTATGGCTATCCACATATTTATATCAATGCGTTAGGGATGAAGACGATGGAATTTAAAGGAAATGTACCCGTATTCGCGTGGAGAAAGTGTGTAAAACAATCTCTGTGAATTCTAATTTTGGCGTGCGATGTTAAGTAGTAACTGGACAGGAAATAACTTTGAAGGGGAGAATAAACAGCTTATTTTTTGCTGTCAATATCGATCACATTTTATTTTACTAGCAGTATTATTTTGCATGTATTAATATACTCTATAAAAAGTGACAGTTGGAGTTCAAACTACGTCCAAATTTAATAACACTATTTTAGCATCTTTTAAAACCATTAACACTTTTTTTTTATCATCAAAATTTGACTTTAGAAAGCCATTTTTATAAAGTATCAAAAATAGGCTATTAAAGCTGAGCGTCCACAAGGTCGTTGGGGCGGAGTGGCGTGGATAAAAATGGCCCCTAAACAAAATGCATGTAAATTAATGGAGCTCCGTCCAACAGGCCGGTAGAGCGGAGCGGGGCGGGTCAGAGCCGCCCTGGAAAAATTCTGGGACTGTTGAGGTCGGAACCGCGCCGCGCCGCTCTACCTACCTAATGAACGGGAGAGCGGATTGGAATTCAACGGGTTAGGAAATCTTCGAATGCCCTTGGAAGGATTCGTATTCAACCACGTGGGACGTTTTCGACAGATCAGCAATCCAGTCAACAGGTGTCCATGAGTTTTGAATTTTTCTAACAGCAGTCCAGTATACAGGTGTACATCTGGAAAAAGGTGCTCGTGTTCTCCGAAGGTAAGTTTTTTGTGTTAATTTTGTGAACCCACATCTTCCGTTTTCATGCTTTC
The DNA here is from genome assembly GCA_902151455.1 of Timema bartmani. Taxonomy (NCBI): domain Eukaryota; kingdom Metazoa; phylum Arthropoda; class Insecta; order Phasmatodea; family Timematidae; genus Timema; species Timema bartmani. The sequence continues at coordinate 145,893 of CABFWB010001041.1, read as the reverse complement.
CTCCTCTCTCTCCACCACTGCAGCAAAAAATAAATAGTACGGTGCACCGCAAAGAATTTATCCCACTTTTATCTTAATAAATAGACATTTACTAAAAACTCGTAAGATTTATGAAACAAAATAATAAGTCTATACATTGCTGTAAAAACACTACACCAAAGATCATAAATGAAATAATATACACTGTTACTTACTTACTCTATGACATTAGGAACAAAGAACACTGTTACAAAGGAATTAAGAAAAGACAAACATATTTGTCTACCAAAGAGCATAAGAATCAAATACATTTTCAAAGACCCGAATTAAAAAGTATATACTGTATATTTGATTATAGCTCATAAATGATTGATTTATAAAACACATTTAAGATAAAAGCTTTTTATTTTTAATAGTACTACAATTTTACATTGATAAGTTATTTCGTATCTAAAATAGTTGAGGAGAAATTATGAAAATTGGAAATTTCCCCTCGTGTAAAATACCCTCAAAGTAATTTTCATGAGAAAATGAGGGTTGCCATCTTGTTTATAAGGATAAACAGTGTCTAAGTATAGAATTCAATCCATATCGTTAAAGCGAATTTCGAGAAAATAGATTTTTCTCTTTTTGCCCCATATCTAATTCCAAAAATCCCTCGGGGGACTTTATGAAAATCCCAGATACCAAGTTTTAGCCTGATCGACAAAATAGTTTCGACTCTAGCCCGAGGTGCAGACAAACGACGTTGCGAAAACAACTTTTTTGGTTTCAGGGGGTCATGAAACGTCGACATTTATCAAAATCTTGAGTTAGATTATTTTGACCATCACAATACTTTCTCTCCAAGGTGTCGAGAAAAAGTTAAAGCACTTCCTCGTCACTACTAATTATTGTCCCCACGAATACTGCTAAAACCCTACACAAAGACTGGCATACTGGACCATAATGGAGGAGACAAAATCGACTCGCGCCGCGCTCCCTTATAGTGGACGGATCTCGTCTTGAAAACTACGCGCCGTGCCTCACCGTGCCTCACCGCGCCGCTTCACTCCATCGAACTAGTGGACGCTCAGCTTTACGTTTTGTAAACTTCTTTTTGTTGTGGCTGCTCCTTTTCACTGAGTGAAAAAATTGTGGTCTGAAGTTTAAGTTTAATTGTTGGGTGTGTTCCACCATGTTCTGTATGGAGTAAATGAACAAATTAAAATAATGTTTAAAGAATATACATGAAATGCTTCATTAAAATAAGTACACTTTATGGGGATCACATTTCGGAACACTGAAACTCATTGCAGATGGCATCCTGCCCCATGGTGTAGTGATTAATGCACCTGGCTACGAACCCAGAGGTCCCAGGTTCGATACTCAGCTGGTACCTTGGGTATTTTTATCTTAAGAAGAATTATCCCAACGGTCACCAGGGGTTGGTAAATTAGAATTAAGTTAAGTTTAGGACTTCCACTGGCTCCACATCTTCGTATTCACTATCATTACATCATCTCATTGTGGAACGTGTAAACAAACTCTAACCTCCATAGTTGTACCTGAGCATCGCTTTGTGTCACCAGAGCAGCAAATAGTCTACATGCACGCGACCGAACTGGATGTCATGTCGCTCCCGTTCAGTAATGCCATACGCCTAAAAAAAACTACATAAGCCAAAATGTAGGGAAAAGGTATCGTAATGTCGCTATAGTATCACAATGTTACATTTAAAGTTTTATCCTTTAAAACAAAAATGTATGTAGAGCTCATTTTCAAATACGTTAAACGTAAAATGTCACATCTTTTAGATGAAGGTAAATAGTGAGAAACGGATCTAGCCTTGCTCAAACAAATAAAGTCTCTATAACAGAGCTATAACTCATATTTAAAGATAATTGAGGATTGATTTAGTGGGTTTGAAGCTTAAGAATAGCCATTTCCATAATAAATCAGGCGTGTAAGGATATGCCCTTGAGATATAATTATTTTTTACTATAGAGGCGGGATTTGTTTTGTTTTTACATCATGGTAAAAAATCTGATTTCATGTGAGGCTGTTTAAAAAGGCTGAGGTTGTTAAAAAAGAGCGTTCTTATCAAGTTTATAAACCTTTTTTAGTCTAGGTCTAATTGAATCTCCTCTTCTTAGACTTTTGCATCTATAGATTTGCTTTAAGTCGTGTTTTTGATTTCTAGTCGATATACTTGTCAAAGTTTATTTTCTTACAGCTCCAAAAGCTACCTACGGCACCAGGAGGCACGTGTCAGTCTCGTAGTGTCTGGTTTGTCGATGACGAGGAGGTCAGGGCTCGAATCCCAACCACATATTATATGTTGGTTTTTCCTCTATTGTCTCCCACTGTTCCTCAACGCAGATGTGGGCAGACTTCATCTAAATTCTACATTTTTGAGCCCCTCTACCCCTATTTATGTTTTGTATTTATTTAATTTTGCTATTTCGTCTCACTAGGTCTATCTGCTTGGGTTACACGCATTTTAACTATTCACGATATTTTGTTAGGGATGGAGAAGGTTGAATATTGAAGTGTACCCACATTTACATGGAGAGAGATTGGAAATTATTTTAGGAAAAATATCACCCTCAGTATAGACGATCTCCCTGTCATCTGATGTTCAGTGTACCACGAGACCATCTGACCATTTGACTATTGAAGCAGTCCAATCAATGGTAATCGCCTGGACGGGTTCTTAAGAACGGAGCACTGGAAATTTTTTCTTGCTTACAGGGTGTGTCCGAAACAATTAGACGATTTATTAGTAACTTTAAAACTAACACTTTAATTGAAAAGCAAATATTCATTTGTCAAATAAAAGCAAGCTAGACACTACATTTTTATACTGTTTGAAGTGAGCTCTACCGACTTCAAGCAAACCTCAGCACATTATCCATCAATTTCCTCAGCATAGATCGTCTTATTGTTTCCACCCCACCTTGTATATCATACTAATTAACAGGTGGTATTCAAAATGATTTGTTTGGAATTATTTAAAAATTATTTCGACATTTGATATTGTTGATTTTGTTTATTTCCACCCATAAAGAAAAACATTAATTCTGTCGCACATCTATTTCTAAACATTTTGCCGACTTTTTACAATAGATCTAGGTTATATTAAAACAGAGTGTACGCAGCTTTCGAGGTACAGAAAAAAAGAAAGTATAATTTAATGAACTACTTCAGAGTAAAAACATTTAAATGGCAATAAACAGGAAGTTGTAATAGATCTCAAACGATGTCAACAAAATGATGTTTGTGTCTGTACCCAATCAAACTGCACAATTAGATTACTGGCCCATTTTCAGATAATGATCGCTCAACTAAATAATTTGTAGAAGGTTTTAAATTCAACTTAGTCCTTCTAATTGCTTTTATAACTATGTTTTTTCAGGGGATACACGTCTTACTACCCTTCTGGGATATCCTTATGAAGCACTGCTAGTGTTGGTATGAGGAGGTATAATTTAAAGAAGGTGTATTTGGATTTGCGTGGATGAAGAGTGATAAATAATCTAGGAAAATAGAACACTTGACTGAGTAGGCTAGGAATTGAACCCCAACCTCCAGGTCACTGGCAAACTAGACAAGTAGAGACTAATACCTTTATCTGCGTACCTACTGTTATTTTTGTTAAAGATTTTATATTAGTATTTTTAACACGAGGATTGATCGCAACTGTGTTCACGATGTTTAAGGTGTGTGACTTTCAAGAGATTCGATTGCCGATGAGATTCAAATGTTGGCCAAATATACCAGGGGTGATTTTCCCCTTGGGATTCATTACTTTGGTTTCACCACCCACTCTCCACGATAATGTAGGTGCATATCCTCTAAACTACCCTACCAAGTTGTTAATAACCTAAAATTTGAATATACTAGTTACAAAAACAAATGTAATAGCTTTTACAGGTCATATAAAATTCATAAAATGTTGTTCCCTTGGCCACAAAGATCAAACAAATACGATTCTACCCTGTTTTGTACATGAGATTTGGAAAAGAGGCATTGATGCGTTACTGAGGTCATTATGTAGGTGCCCTGAATAATTCACAGCTCAGAACTCTTTCCTGCAGAGCCAATCTACTTCACAAGCGAGGCAACATAGAACTAAGAGTAGTGAGGGTTGACTGGTCTTTTAGGGATTATTTCCCAACCCCCACGAAGCAATTGTTTTTTTGAGTACATTTCAATGGGCCAAATGGCTTGAGATCAACGGACCTTTGGTGAACTTGTTAGACAGTGCTTGGATACGAATTTTAATCAAAATCGCTAAAGTTTGAGAAAATATATTTTATCTTTTCCACCCTTAACTAAACTACCCTCGGACAAAAATGAATGGAAAATGCAGCCCCTTTAGGTTCTGTTCCATGGTCTAATATAAGTGCGTAGAGTTCCAGCTTTCCAGGTCATATAGGGGCTTCTGAAGGGTGCAGAAAGACATACACACATTTAGCAAATTATATATTTGATATGTGTTTATAAAATACATACATATAGATACATATAATTGTACATATCTACTCGTATATATATCTATATAAATGTATATACACATATATATGTATATACATATCTATATACATTAATACCTATATATATATATAAGGAAACAGAGGACAGGGCCCATAGGAAGTCTAAGTTTCATGGACAGAAGGAATGGACCCGTCCTAAGACGGAACACCTAATAATAATAATAATAATAATAATAATAATATTCGTATTGTAATATTTTAACAAACAAATCATGTCCCTTAGAAGTCAACAGCCGAGATACTATGTACTGTATAATGTTCTTGTTGGTAGATTTATTTTTTTCCTACTGCGATGAACTGTATCTGATTACTACCGTCTGGGGGAGATATCTACACTGCTAGAAGATAATAATGAACATATCTCAAGGGCCTTTATTAACACCCAGTTTTATAGACTTTGCCCCTTGGCACGATCAGATATATCAGTTTATACCCTGATCTTTGACGCTTCATACCCGGAGAAACCAAACTGCGTTGTTAATGAAGTGGTCGAGGAAAAGGATCTTGTTTTGATTGATGACTAATAATTTCAGGAATTGGTTTAAGATATACTCGCTTAAAATACAAATATACCACACTGAGGCAGTCATCAAAGTCATTGCTAAATAAACGTCACTTGTCAATAAGTTACTTTCACTAAGCACCTAGTTTTTTTCTCTCTCGGTAGGCGAAGTGATTATATTCATTGGCTTCCAGTTTATAGGACCCTGATTCGATCCCGAATCAGGAATACTTATAATCAAAGCCATGAGATGTGTTTATGTCTGTTTATAGTTTTTCTTAAACTTTCCTGTAAGATACTGTGCTGAAATATTGCACACAGATTATCTATGGGTTGAAGCTACCCGCAAAATTCTTAAAACGGATTTTTTTTTCCTTCGTGAAGGTGACCTTAGAGTGGATTCAGCACACCAAGATACCGTTTGTTTTTTTCTCCAGTGTTTTTCTAAAACTCACCGATAAGATCCAAAGCTTAAACCTCTCACACTGATTACTTAAGTTTTGTAGTTACCCCAAACGTTCTTAAAACTGAAATAATTTGCATGGGCGTGTGTCCAGGGAGTATTCACAACGGAACATGCCATCTTTATAAGAGAAATACAAAACTAAAAAAATAATATCTGATAGCCTAGCAGAGCCATGAACACAAATCATGATAACTTCTGTTTTTTAAAACATAAAAAATAGATAAAACAACAGGGAAGAGAGGTCACGTGAATTTCAAAACTGCACCTGTCACATACAGGCCTACCCCTAGTGAATAAATAAATGTTTATGAGTCTGTCCTACTTCCGAGGATTTATGAATAGTGACGCTGGTGTATGTAGCGTGAGTAAGGATGTGTTAGCTTAATCATAAGTTTAGAAAGTGCACGTTAAGTGCCTAACAAATTTGAGTTGTGCACTTAAATACAGTTTTAAATCTTATATAATTCAATAGTGCATTTGAATACTTACATAAGATAATTTAAATTAAGAATCAAATAGCCGAAGCTATTATTTATGCTTTTTAGTGAGGGATTCTCCATCTAGATATCATATTCTGAAAATTGAAAAATAACACCTGGACACGGGACCCTTGGCTTAGTAGGCTAGTGCTCTAACCACTGAGCTATCCAGGAATCATTCCGTGCGCAGGGTCATTCTTCATTCATATTTTAAGGCAGAGTCTATTATGGACGTGCGGAAATCGTTGGCTACAAATGTGTGATTTTATTAAGATCACGAGCTATCAGATAATGCAGCCACCTTTGGCTTGGTAATTGGCTTAATTCTGCCACTTGTACAATTATTATAATTGTAAGGGATTGCATATTTAATTGCATATTGCATAATATTACATATTTAATATTGCATATTTAATTTAAATTAGTTGAAAAACAACACCTATACAAGGGAATAGAATCTGGGGCATTTATGTTAGCTCATCAATGCTCTACCACTGAGTTATCCAGGATTCATCCCGTGTCGAGGGTCATTCTTTAATCATAGATTAAGGCAGGCCGTGTGTAAATCATGAGCTATTATTGATTCAACAGCCACCTTCAACTCGGGAGGGCTATTATGCTATCAAGTGAACAGTTTAAGATTGTAATTAAAACTAATTTCAATAAATATCAACCCACAATGTGTAAATCATTGTAATTACTAGTATATCAGTTTAAAAGATATCACAATTATTCAGTTAACCGATCAATAGCTGATGATTATTCCACGTCCGTAACAGACTCTACCTTAAGCTGAGTAAATAATGAACCTTAGCACGAGATTAATCCTGGATAGCTGAGTGTTAGGTCGTTGGTGCGTTAATCTAAAGGTCCCGGATTCGATTCCCGTGGACAAGTGTTATTTTTTAACTAATTTAAATTAATTTAATAATGTATTTTCCTCCACACAGACATTTCTGTAATTACAACATAAGCTAAACTTTTAAATTATATTTCTTAATAAACGAGATATGTTTCATACGTCACTAACACGTGTTGCTTACTATAAAAACATTTTTGAGTTAAAATAACCGAAAATATAAAAACTAATCTATATTTTTAAGCATGCCAGATCAAAACTGAAATAAATAGAACAATTCTGGTCATGAAAGCTTTTACCATTCTGAAAATTTGGTATTGAATTGAAAGTAAACAGTCGTAACCTACCAATATAACAAGAGCGCCTTCGGTCGTAAATGTCAATAGCGCATAGCGGGGGTGTCTTAAACTAAATCGATAGAAGTATAAAAGCGTCCAGCTTTTTATTTGAACGTTGCTTGACACTTCAGTCAACAATAGGTTTTTTTATTGGTAAGTTCAAAATAGGGGTTATTGAGGATCTTATCTTCTAAGAAATACACCATCTGGGGAGAATATGGGGAAACTAAAGATGGAATGACACGTGAACAGCTACCCGGATAGTAAACTGAGAAAATATTCTAATCTAATCAAATTTTGACCTTTTTATATGTCATTGTCAACCTCAACTAGCCCCCTACCTCCCCCGTCAACCATTTCCCCTCCGGACATAGGTTTCACTCAACCTGGAAAAGAAACAAGGAACAACAATAAAAAGGGGTGGTTTGAAAAAAATCCGCATCAGTGGGCACGTGGTTTGAATTCCAAACTCATTTAGTTTAATTTGCTGTGTTAAGGAGGTCAGGGTTCGAACACCATCTGGGAGGTATTGAAGGTGTTTTTTTCCTAAATAGCTTCCCACAATCCCTCATTGTGTAATTATTATTATTATGTGTTTGTCTAGCGACAGTTCCATTCCTTTTGTCAGTGACTTAGACCGCCAATGCTCCTCTTCCTTCAGCTCCCAGAATTTTCTTTTTTCCTTTAATCATCTAATGTTTGAAGCCTCCTTCTTCCTAGGCTCCTCTTTCCCTCAACCTTTTCTTCTATGACGTCGTGCAGAAGACAGTTCCTCCCTCCTAACGCTGTCTCTGACCCGGTTTGCTTTGCCTCGAAGAATCACATCCAAAATGGTTCTCTTCTCACAAACTCATCTTCATTTGTAGTTTATAAAGTCAACTTTGTTGGTAGGGTGGGGCTATTTGGTTAATTTCAACTACAGTTATAATTTTGACCCTTACTATGGTTGCAAAAAAAAAAGTTCAAACGTTTAAGCATATCTTCTGAATTATATTCAGTGTATCTATCAAATTTTTACGACGCTATTTAAAGATAGTAATGTCTATAAAAACAAACATATTATGAATTGTCTTTTTATTTATTGTGAGCTAGCTTACCGAATTAAAAAATCTTCATCTTATGTTTTGGGGTATGTGATCAGTATAAAATGCGTCTCATAATTTAGGAGACGTACAATCTTGTGTTGAAATTTTCCTTCTTAAACTGTAAAATTAATTTCATATTTACTTTGATAATATTCTTGTATAATATTAGGCATTAGCCTATTGGTTTGAGTCTATTATATTTGTTTTTCATCCAGCTTTGACAGGCATTATTAATACCTTAGAAATTTTTGATTTATTATCCAAGAACTGCGGTGGTAGAAATGTGTGGATCTACAGTGCCACAAGAAGATTCTTTTTTTTTTGTTAACGCATCTTACTGCTCGTTTGAATTATACGCATATTAACTAACTAGGCTAACGTGATAAGAATGAGGAGGGTTGTATTTAGATGAAGTTTACTTATATTTACGTGGAAGGAGGGTTGAAAATAATTTAAGAAACCCCTCTTTAGTACACCGGACCGAGATTTGAACCCTAATCTCCTCCCTCCCGTCATCGGCAGTCCATTTTGTTCCAATCCATTTTGTTCCAAGAGTGATTAGAACTTTCGATCACTGAAGTGGGTGAGATTCCTGTTCTTTTATAGAACTATATGGTTAAGGTTTGTCGAACAAGAAACTTTTCTCTAGGCTCTTTATTGCCGTGTTCAGGGAAAATGTCGATGAATTCTAACCTCCGACCAATTCACTACGATATAATTTGACTGTATGAAACGGAATGAGAGACTTGTGTATCCCTTCTTCACAGGGTTGACAATTTAAGACAGTATTAAAAAGGGTGTCCAAACTACAGTACAACTTAACTTATCCTATCTGGACTAGTCATATGTAAATACATTCACAAGTAAAATACAACGATTGGAACTATGCTAAGAAATAAAATGTTATGTTATAACCTATTTTCTATTGGCTTGATTATTTGAAAATTTACCCCCTAAAGTAATAATTTTTAAATCAAACAATGCACATAGCCTGTATCCTGCCTTCTATTGGTTCATTTAAAAGGTTTCAGTAAACAATGAGTAAATGACTGATTTGTTAAAATCAAACCGTAAATAAAGCCCCTTGAAAAGTGATTCCAATAGCCCCTGGAGCAAACTATTTTCTTAACATAAAATTGCTATATTATTTCCAAACAGAATGCCATCATTCTATTTTGGTGAACTACACATAACTAAGATAAAACAAAATTCTAGAACTAAAACTTAAAAGGTCGTAAATCTCACTATTCAAAGAGGATTATTTACATCACTAGGAAAATTAAGTCAATACCTCTTAATTTGGTCTCTCTGAAACAATTTTTCAGTGGTTAAGGCCTACTAATTAAAACTTTTAATTTTATTTTACATATTTAATGAGCTACTAGTTCAGACAATAGTTATAAGCATTCAATTCTAACTAATATGCTAATGGTGCAGTAGCTCTAATTCTCATCTTGGCCTGAATAGTCCCCTGATTTAAATAGCCCCATCCTACCCTATCACCATATTCATATTCATGCTCATCTCATCTGTTTAATTAATATACGACACGCACATACACATAAATGGATAAATTGTCTTTGTGGTCTTTGGATGTGTTTGCCTCAGGACCTGAAGTTTGTGGGTTCAAACGTTGAAGGTGATATCATTATATCGAAGCATAAAAATGTGTATTAAGAATTCCCTTGGAAGTGAAAATACGTTGCTCTCATGTATATTGTGATACGTAAAAGATCCCTGGAAGGTATTAAATATATATATTTTCCGGAATACATAGTAGGTTCTTTCTCCCTCACTCGTAGAATTTTGTGTGGGAAACAATCGTAAACTACCGCGCTTTAATACTTTCCTAGTATATGTTCTTTCTCCCAGATGGAGTGGGCGTGCGACACAAACTACCTGGAGGACTGAGTGTGCGCGCTTCTTTATATGGATGAGACACACATGTAGAGCAACCTATATATTATATGTACGAGTATGTAACATATGTTATATACTGTTTTGTAGACTCACTATGTATATGTATATATAGTGATCACCAAACCCGTTTGCTGCACTCACAAAAGTACGCCACCTATCCTTAGCTTGAGCTAGTTCTATCCAGTCCACCTTATTACATCCTTTCTCCTTCAGGTCCATTTTAATGTTATCCTCCCTTCTTTGTCTAGGTCTTCCCAATCGTCTCTTCCCATCGGGTTTACCAGTCAACACTTTGTTAATGGTTATAGATTCTTCCATTCGCGTCGCATGGCTTGCCCACCGTAATCTACGAGATTTGATTATACTATCAATATCTAGTGATGAATACAGTATATGTAACTCATCATTATGTGACCTCCTCCACTCCCCCGTATCCTAATCCTTTCCTGGACCAAATATATTTCTAAGCACCTTGTATATTGTATAAAACGTTGTTGACAATAGATACAAAAATATATGCAGTTGTTTTAATTTATAGTTCAGATTAATTTAAAGCTAAACTGATGGAAAGTTCTATAGTTATAGTTCTATAGTTATAGCTATAAACGGTAAAACAAAAAATTTACAAAAGTATAGCAAAAAAAATTAAATATAAATAAAATATCAGAGCTAATGTATTTTTATAACGCATATTATTACACGCATATGAAATAGCTACACTAATGTGCTAGATATGAGGAAGGTTGAATTTAGAGGTAGTGTACCCCCATTTTCATGAAAGGAGAGTGGAACATTATTTAGGAAATAACACCTCAGTTCACTGAACAGGGATTTAGACTCTGATATCACCATCATCGGATGTCCAGTTTAAGGCGAGAGTGATGCCTAAGGCCTTGCGATCACCGAAGATGATATATTAAAGCTTAGTATTAAGATATGATAAACCCAGATAAATTAACAAACACTCTAAAAATAATTTTTAAAATATCAGTAACACCTCAACTGTGTCAGAAGCCAGTAGTTATTAAAACTTTATTTCAATCCTTTGTTGCCTTATTTAACAACCACAACAATAATAGGAAAGAGATACAAATACAATGAGCCTATCAAAAGGTATTTGTTGTGCTGTGAATGAATAATTATTTTGGATGGATAGTTATTTTGCTTCAACCTATTTACTCATTTAAATTTAGAAAGTGTTGTTACAAAAGTAAACAAAATGTTTTCTCTCTATAATAATGAAATCAAATTGTAATTTATGAAATTGTTGCATTATAGATAGGTTTTATTTCTATTGTACTTATTTGATTTTTCAAAAGTAATTGAAAATAGTCAATGGGATATTACGCTTATTAATACGGTTCACAGTAGATACAATATCCTACGCGAGTCAGACATTTGGAAACTTCAGGATATTTTTTTAATATAAAATTAACATTCCACCTTGATTTAAATTAGTTTTGGGAAATGAATCTTAAAATTGATACAATGATTGTAAACACACCAATAAATACCATTCTTAGCGACGTTTTACCACCAAATTTACACTAATATGATCGGGATGAGGAAGGTAGAATTTAGAAAATTCGTTTCCACATTTTAGTAGAGCGATAGTGAAAATACGTTTAGGAAAAAACGCTTCCCTGTTACCGGCAAACAAGACCGAATTAGACTTAAGGATTTATTAACTTGATCATAAATGTGGCCAATCCTATGAAAATAAAATATCTTATCTCGATAATATAATAATAATAATAATAATAATAATAATAATAATAATAATAATAACAATAATAATAATAATAATAATAATACCTGTGTCAGAAAGCATATTGAAGGATAAGTTTTTATTATATGATGTTTTTATCGAATAAACATACGTAACAAATGTAACAAAATTAGCAAAATCTTAGAACATGTGTTTAAAAAACGCACAATCTTTCTATAGATTGTATTCAATTAAAGAATATAAAAACATTTTTTTTTTCATAAGTCGTCATTGAGGTTATAAGAAAATTAAATTCAAGAACTACTTCAATTATTCATTAGTGAATAGAAGCAAGATTTAGAACAGTGTCATTTCTAAGAGGGTTGCTAAGGGGAAAAGTAGTCCCTCCACCATTAAGATCGCAAATAATTTTAATAAAACTTTTAAACTTATTTATAAAGTAGAACTAAAATACAAAGCATTTAATATGTGTCGAAGGCTTAAACAATATTTTAAAATCAGACTAAAATATAAAAGTTTCCCTAAAATTCGCAATGGGGAAAAAAAAGAAGCGTAAAAATAATGGCCCCAGTACATTATATTCAATCTCCCAACCACTCTTTTCCCAGAAGTCAATTTATGGATATGCCACTGACTTATAGTAGCATATTATGTAAGAATTTCACGCATGGTTTATTGTTCTAAAATACTTTTTTTTAGGCTAAAATGTGTATTGTAGAAAACATTAACACCACAATAATCTCAGAGTATCTCTACAATATATCTCAACAATGAAGCTATGAGACTACCACGGGTTTCCTCTGACCGTTTAAAGGAAATTATTCCCAAGAACCACTATTTGTCGCCTTGACAATAGTTTCAACAAAGGGTTTCCCTATCATAATCCACAGCAATGGAAATACTCTGTAAATGAATTAATGTATTTCTAAAGAGCCAAAAGTAATTTTGGCCTACACATTTCACAATGGGAAAAGATTTACTGGATCAAATTACGATTAACAAGATGTCATCACATCCTCTCAAACAAGATTTGATTAGAAAAAAATATATTTCCGCTTACCTTATTTTTGGATAATCCGATTCTTGACGATCTACAAAGACTACCTGCGGGTGACCGCCATTATCCAGAAGATCAAGAAAGCTCCTAGAGAGGCCACAACGCGCCCTTTTAACTCGGGAAGCTAGTTATTGATATGCTTTATCTTTAAAAGGTTTGTTATTATCCTTCTTACGTGATTACTATAATAATGACTCAAGGTCTAGATGGTTTGGTGTATCGCCGCTTCTCCTATTTGCTAGAAGAAGTGAAGAATACATTAACAAAATATATACAATAAAGGAAGGGAAGGAACAAGCATAAGAGAGAGTTATACAAGTTTAACAAATCAGTTTATTTATATTTAAATAAGTTGATAGAATTGCATATGGTTTTACGAGATCTTACACAAGACAGTCCTTTGTTTACTAAGAGAAATTAAATCAGTTACTATTGACATAGTTATCCCAATATGGAACATTTGGAGTGAAACACCTAGGTTATACCTGCAATCAACACAAGTGAGGTTGTCTATATTACAAATGGGTGTAACTCGTTAAAGTAGAACTATCACACATTCCGCTACGAAGGAGCATCTGCCTCAACAGAACGGCAATTTAAATGGGAAGCTATTATTAATCTAAGGAAATGATTCAATACATAGCTCCACTCCAGCCTGATGACTGTGGAAATTTAACCTAAAAAGTATATAAAATTACAGTTGATAATTTCTAACAATAGAAAGTCCTAGTTTAAGGAATTACAAAGTTGTTATTTAAATTAGCTAGCTAGCATGAGTTAACTCCATAATGAATTACGAGATACAATGATTATGCTCCTAGAAGATGAACTATAAGCTTACAAATAGTTAATGGCGAGTTACTAGGAATCTAGGCTGTTAAGATATTATGGCCGGTCTATTTCTCTTAGTATTGCCTAGTCATTCAATAGTATATTTAATATTCTACCCATGCCTGGACACACTATATCTAGTGCAAACAGTTAAACATTAACAAATATAAACGGTGCCTAAAGGGGGCTGAACCGCGGGTCACTACTCTAGCCTAGTAGCACACCCACAGGTTGAACACCCTAGAAAGGTGCACCATTAGAAATATTAGAGACTGGATTCAGTCAAAGACCCAACTAGATCATGGATCAAAGCGATAGATAACCTGATTTCCACCATTCTATGGTCCTAAGCATTAAGTTAGCCGAAGCATGGCAATACAATATAGGGTGTCTGGGTATTGCCCATGTATTTACAACTATGTCTAATGGACATATAAAAATAGAGCATGGACTCTAACACTCAAAACTATGCCTTATGGGCGTAGAAAAACAAGTCAGAAACTCTGGCATACAAAACTATGTCATATGGACATATAAACATAGAGAAAGATATCAATCATTCAAAAGTATGCCTTATGTGTATAGAAAAACTAGTCAGGAACTCTAACATACATAAATATGTCATATGAACATAGAAACGTAGAGCACGACGATCCTAACAAAGATTACTAATCCAAATACTCATAGTGACAGACGTTACAACATCTGCGGCAAGGAGGAGAGACCACCGCCTCATACATCGTGATCACCAGTTGCTTAGTTCACTGATTCTTGGTTAACGTCGAGGCTGTTCCTCCGATGAATCTTTACAATAGAATAGAAAATGTGATCCTCACATCACATTACATAAGCATGCTCTGATGCACCCTGAAGGGGAGCACGAGAGTAAGTTCCAACACGTACCGAACAATTGGTCACACCATGTGGTTTCGGAGTCTAACAGACGGGTTGTCACGTTTCACGAAGTTTCTGAAACAAAGGAAAACATATTATTAATATTAGTGGGGAAAAACAAAAAATATGTTGGGAAACCAAATAAGAGTTTTTAGAGTTACGTGTGGAGACACTACTCTATGGGGGGCTGGGTGAGAGCCTCCCAAACCACTGTTAGACATTTATCGCTTATCCGAGCAGGCCTTTGGGACGTCGATGGCAACCTCCAGGGTAGATGACGTAATTACCAAGCCCCTGGATAAGAGGATTGGTGGCACCGGGAAGTCTCTCGTAGAAGGACTGCGCCAGCTTCTGAAAGTGGTCCTTGATGGTAGGCATATCCAGGTCGCGATTCAGAGTCTCATTTCGAACATACCAAGGTGCCTCCACAATGACCCTTAGACACCCGCTCTTGAATTCCTGCATCCTCCTCATATACGTGTCCACCAGGTGGCCCCAAGCGGGACACGCATAGTCGAGGATCGGTCTGAGCAACTGCTTGTACAGTGTCAGACCGTTCCTTGTAGACAGGGCGCTACGCCTGTTAAACAATGGGCCTAGGATTACCAGCCTTTGCCTCACCTTGTTCAGTCTCTCAGTGCAGTGTAGTCGCCAGGTCAGTTTGGTACTTAGAACTGTCCGCCCATCTGATCTGCTCTCCGAACAGCCGGAGTGGGGCCGGCCTGTAGAACTTTCTTTTCTATGTGATGAGCACTGCTTTTCTCTTCTCCACGTTAATACTTGTCTTCCAGGTGGTCAGCCACCCCTCCAACTGTGTCAGGTGCGTTTGGAGTCGCCTCTCCCCCAGCTACTCTCGCCACGACTCCACTACTAGAGCCGTGTCGTCCACATACAGTGCCAACTTGGTGTCTGGGGATTTAGGAATGTCATTCACATACAGACTGAAGAGCACTGGGCCCACGAGGGAACATTGCGGCACTCCAGCCCAGATGCTTCTGACTTGGGAAGAGTCGTTCCCAAAGTTAGGGGAGAAGGTGCGGTGGGATAGATAAGATTGTACAACTTTAATTAGGTAGAAGGGCAGGTTCAGGGAGAGGAGTTTGAATAGGAGACCTTCGTGCCAAACACGGTCGAAGGCCTTTGCCACATTGAGAAAGACGGCACTAGTCAGCCTGTCGATGTTGAAGTTCCTCGTGACCTCCTCCATGAGCCGGACGAGCTGGTGAGACGTAGCGTGTCCCGCCCGAAAGCCTAACTGCTCGTCCACCAAGATGCCCACCTCGCGAACATGTTGGGTCAGTATCATCAGTAGAAGTCTCTCGAACAACTTGCCCAAAGAGTCGAGCAAGCTGATCGGTCGGTAAGATGAAGCTAGGGCTGGGTCCTTACCCAGTTTATGAAAACAAAGGACGTTGGCTTGCTTCCAGAGCTCGGGGAAGTGATTCAGGAGCAGGACGGCGTTGAATAACTCCACGAGGAAGTTAATCACCTCTAAGGGCAGCTTTATGAGGACCGCGTTATTGATACCGTCACGTCCAGGGCTTTGTTTAGTCTTAGAACAGCTAACGCCCACGACATTTCTGTCGCCTCCGTGGGTTCAGGTTCATCCAAGAGTCTGTACGAGACCGCACCAATGACCTGAGCCACGTGCGAAATGTGCATCGGGTCTGACGGGTCATCAGACGGTACAAATTGTGCCTCTAAGTGCTCAGCGAGAGCATCAGCCTTCTCCTGGTCGGAGTTGGCTACCCCGTTACGACCCACAATAGGCGGCCTTGTTGCGGGGACCCGCATCAAGTTCCTCGTCATGCACTACAGAGACCTGTCCTGCACGCACAGGCTCTCAATCTTGTCCTCCCATACACTGTTCCGGTATTCTTGGACCATCTCGTGAACCTCATTGACTTTGCGGCTTCAGTTGGCCTTGTCTAGCGGGTCCCTCGAGATTTGCCAAGCCTTCCTCAGCCGATTTTTCTCCCAGACGTGCCTGAGGATAGGATCGGATCGGATGGAATCTAATTTTCTTCATATAGTGAACTCAACATTTTTTAAATATCTGTTAAGGGTGTTTATTAATGAAAAAATTTTCTCTTCATTTAAAATGTTTGTTAGATAATGCCACCATGCTCATGACAGATATTCAGGAATTGTTTATGTTAAAATGTGAAGAAAATTAAATTATATGTTTTATACTGGAGACATTTTTCATTTATTTTGGCCAAGCAAAGTTTTTTCATAAAAACTGCCAAAAACTCTGGCAGTTTCGCTCGTCCCCTTCCATTTCAATACCAGAGGGAAACTCAATACAGTTTCTAAGGCCTACCAGCAAGGTATTTTACCTAAATTCAATATATCACGGTAAACGAATGATTTCCACCCACTATTACAATTTTAGCCAGCCCAAACCTAGTTTTTGAAAGACTTAGCCGCAACAGTTCGGGTGCTATTTTCTTACATTTGTTTCTACGAGAAAAAACAACTTTCGTAAACATTTGTATGTACTTCAGAAGCAGAGTTGGGCTGTTAGACATTCATAAATACCACTGAAGCTACAATATAAGCTGAACAATGATGAGGTGGAATATTTACATTGTTTATTAATAAATTTAATCCTGATTGTAATATGTTAAATTATCCTTATTTTTGTAAGCACCACGTCTTACTACCTGTTGAGGTTATACGTTTGTTTACTAATTACTATAATTGTTTTAGGGATTAGGGAGGTTACATTTTAGAGGAATTCTACCCGCATTTGCGTGGAGGGTGAGTGGAAAAATATCTAGGGGAAAAACACCCTCAGTATACCCGACCGAGATTTGATCCTCGCTCTCCCAGTCTAGTATACTGTGAGAGTAGCGTTAGACCACGCGGCACCGAAACGGGTAGCTACATTATTATTTGATATGTTTCTATTTATTCCAATTAAAACAACATCTTGTAGGCCTAATTTCTACTAACTTAGGAAAAATAAAGTTTCAGAATTGTTAGAAAATCACTTGAAATCAATTTCTGAAATATTTAGTTTTTTTTAATTGATCTTCCATTCGCTATTTTAAGTGCCAGATTAAGCTAGTGTAGGGCCTGTTATATAATAAAAGGGGCCCCAAAATATTTGTATTTGCTACTCAGCCAGCTAAGCGTCAGTACATTATTCAGAGTCGGTTCTAGCATGACGTGATTTTGACAAAAATAAGTACCTGCTTGTAATGAATAAAGAAGTGAAATTTTTTTTTACATTCTCAGCGGACAACTTACGAGCATTTTTTAATTTATTTTTCAATTTATTTATTTTCCTGGTTTCTCGCTTCCCAGTCCATCCTTGATCAGGAGTGACTCAGCCTTTAGATATATTTATTTTTTAGTATACAAAATGAGGTTGGTAAAATAAAGAGGCTATTATGTTGTTAATTACTTACGCGTCATCCATGTATTCACATTGAAAAAAAAGTAAATCTGTTGATCTCACATACACTTTTTTTTTTCATGAAACTCAAAGAAACTTTAATCACTAACATTCACACTTAAAGAGATATATATTTTTTTATTTCCTTATCACATTAAACTATACATTTTTTGTAATAACTAAACTTTGTGTTTATTTTCTCGTAAACAAGCTGTTACTATTCGTCGTAATGATAGACCTCAAGACAAACATGCTATTTCATTGAAGAACCTGTTTGTAGTTTGTAATAGGGTGTTGTAAAATTAGTTATACACTGCATTTCATGTTTGGGAATCGTGTTAATCGTTTGTTGTTGTTGTCGTCATAGGTATTGACATAGTATAATACGTGTTAATTTTCGTTTATGACACAAAATACACATTTACAATATACCTACTTAATCTCAACAGTTACAATTGTCCATGTCACATTATTAAAGTAGCCAGAGCTCCCAATAGTATGTATACGTTGTGTCCTAGCTTCATACTTCAGTGTCTTTTAGTCCTATATGACACTTGGTGGTGCTGAGGTAAGTGACCGGGTCTTCCGATAACGTACTGAATATGGTAAGACAATTATTAGCCATCGTCCCACTTTTTTTTAGCACCGCGTATGGCCTATGGTTTATTACGCTTATGTGATAATTACGTTAATAGTTTTAGGGATAGGAAGACTATATTTAGAAGAATTTTACCCGTATTTGCGTGGATGCAGAGTGGAAAACCATTTTATAAAAACCACCCTCAAGACACCCAACTGAGATTCGAACCTCCATCTCCCCGTCATCGGCCGTCTAGACTATTGCGAGAGTAGCGCGTTAGAGCACGTGGCCACCGAAGCGAGTTTGCCACATTTTAAAAATATAGTTTGTGTGTGGTAAAGTAGGTCATATGTGATAGACAGAGAAGCATATAAAGAGATACAGTAAATTATGAATAAAGGTTAATTATTTCACCGTATTATTCTATGTAACTTTTAAGGGGAAACTCCACCAAGATTTTGAGTAGATTTTAAATGAATAAGAACATATATTTTCTGCTGACTTTTACTCAGCAATGTCTGTTGAACAATTATACGTAACATTTATGCCTTGATGTTATGGGAACTCTATTTTGAATATAAAACATTTGATTCACATTCGCTTTTTGACCAATATTATTCAGTACGTTATCGGAAGACACGGTCACTTACCTCAGCACCACCAAGTGTCATAAAGGACTAAAATACACTGAAGTATGAAGCTAGGACACAACGTATACATACTATTTGGAGCTATGGCTACTTTAATAATGTGACATGGACAATTGTTACTGTTGAGATTAAGTAAGGAAAAATGAGGAGCTAATTGGATGAGAAAATAGCGGGTTCGGCCTATAGAACCGAGATTATGTGCCGGAGTGTTCATTATGCTGACCACTTGACACCCTCTATCCGCAGGAATTGACATACTTACCAACAAACGGCGGCCTCTCGGGAAGTATGGCTCAGCTTCGGGCTGACGATGGAGTTTTTTTTGTATAAATTATGTATATACAAAAGGTTCTGCTTATAATTGACTGATTTATTAGTTATTTTCTGTACCACAGTTAGCAACATTGTACACTTATAACAAAAGTAACAAATTGCTTATTGTTTACCAATATAAACAGCAATTCATGTTTAATGGTTTATATCTTGTTTGTTTTAGTACAGAGCAGTGATTGAACTGTCCTTTTAAGTGTTTAGTGTGTTTCTTTCAGTACCAATCACTTTCATAAGTTCATTCATAAGCCAGGTAATAAATACAACTTTAACTACTTCAAAAGCTTAGAACTCCAGATATAGACACATAACCTCAAAATGGTTCCTTTAAAACAGAATAATAAAAAAATAGAACAAAGACTTAGCTTAAAAAAATGTCTGATCAACGTAGTAGCGTCAGAAAATTGAGTGATATCTACCAACAATTCTCTACTTACGTCGATTAGATTTTTTTTAGTAAAATGTATTAAAAGCTTTAATAATATTGTCCTCGTTGTCGTTTAGATGATTATATTGGATTCCCACAGTAAGAATACTATTGTTAAGTGTCTCCGAGTGCTTTACATTGGGTGTTACACATCTTACTACCCGCCCAGGCAACCCACATTACTAAATTAAAGTGGTAGATATTCGTAGATTGAAAAATGTACACCTGGACGCGAGCATCGAACCTGTGTCCAGTTGTAATAATTTATCACTTTACGAATATTATACTTGGTACGGCTATATCCATTAGGCCTACCTAAAGATAATTTCGATCTCCCAAGCTTCTCTATCCATGCACAATTAATTGTACAGGAATTTGCATTCTTCCATAATGGGATAAGCTTGATTTAGCTACATTTTATAGAAATTGTACTCAAATTAGTGTGCAGGGAGAGTAGAACACAATTAGGTACAAATATCCAGTACGCCCGGGCGTGATTAACTACGTGGGACTTTCAGCCGTGGGATTTACGATCGGTGGGATTTGCAGCTAGCAAAAATAATGTAGTGAGATTTGCGTCTACGACATTCAAATTTGTAAAACTAGCCACGTTTTAATACGGATTATATTTTGGAACGTTTATCAAAATGCCTCATTTTTATGCTTTCTTTCTCACTAACCTAACCTAACCTAAACTCATCTAGCCTAGCTTGGCCTTAAACTAACCTAAACTAACCTAGCCTAACCTAACCTAACCTAACCTAACCCATAGAATTTGACATTATAATAGCCTATAGCGGAAAATCCAGGAGATTGGCCTCTCATGAAAAGACAAGGACATTAAAGCTAGCGGAGCGTCACTTGTAGGTAAACAAACTCTCTACATATAAACGATATGTATAGAGTGCGGCCGCTAATCCCAATGTAGTACACAAATCCCACAGAAACAGGCCTGATCACAAATCACACGGACGCATGTCCCACGCTACCACGTGATTTGAGCCCTGACCTTTTCATCATTGGCCAACCAGAGAAGAGACTTATGCCCTTGTTCGCGTGCCCACATGAGAGAGTTTGTTAACTGGACGAGTAGAAACAGGGTTATATTGCTATCCACACTAAATCTGTTTAATTCACACTTGTATGTTTACAGAACTAGAATAGTTTAGTTGGTTGTCCACAGTTCAATTACCAAGACAGTGCGCTAAACAATGGAACCTGTATACAATGCGTATAGTGGGGATGAATAGTAGTATAAATTAAATTCTCGGCTTAGGCGATTAGTTCGTTCCTAAGGTTTTCAAGCAAAATGAAAAACTCCGTAATTCGAATGGTGCAAGAATATGTTATAATGCACCTTTTTATAGCACTGTGAATATGTACATATTATTGTTACATTTGTCAGGCATACTTAGGGCTTTTACGTTGTTTACAATAAGCACTACATAGGTTAACAAATAAGACACTTTGCACTAAGGTAGAAATAAACATGTTATGTTCAAGGGGGGATTGCTTTTAACACCACGTCTTACTACTTGTTCAGGTTATAGGCTACGTATATGTACTAATTACACTAATGAGCTAGGAATGAGAAAGGTTAGATTTAGAGGAAGTGGGCCCGAATTTGCGTGGAGGGAGAGTGGAAAACCATTTTGGAAAGACCACCCTCAATACACCCAACAGGGATTCGAACCCCGATATCCCTGTTATCAGCAGTCTAGTCTAGCACGACAATGATGCCTTAGACCATGCGGTCATTGAAGCGGGTAAGGGGGGGATGGAAAAATGGCATTGCTAGTCGTTAGTCAAAGTGCCCCAACTACTTATCTACGAAATCCATGGAGCTCGAATTTGTATAAGTCGAGGACTCAACTGTGCATTTATCACTCCAACCCGGGAGGAAGTAGGGCAGTTCTTTTATTAATGATTTTACATCTACTCTCGAGGATAATAATGGTGCATTTATCACACCTTACATCCTGTGTACTTCGATTATTTAATGTAAGTAATGATGAACAGGAAGTAACAACAACAAATCCCTGCTGGTTGGGTCACAATTAGTTCCCGACTTCGAACAGGCAACAGAAGATAATAATTATAATTTTATCACCGCGTCTTATTACCCGTTCGGGTTATACGCCTAAGTACTAATTACGCTAGTGGATTAGGAATTGGGAGGGTTGAATTTAAAGGAAGTGAACCCGCATTTGCGTGGAGGGAGAGTGGAAAACCATTTAGGATCCAGTTCACCCGACCGAGATTCGAACCTCGATCTCCCCATCCTCGGTGGTCGAGCTCAACACGACTAGCGCGTTAGCCAATTACGCCACCGAGACGGGTAGCAACAGAAGAGTCTAGTAATTATTCTGAAAAACAAGTAAATGTACAAGCATGAAAGCGTGGGCCGGTTTTCCATGAACAGTGTTTTGGGACACTAGAGAGGTGAAAGGGGGAAGTGGTTGAACATTTTATAAAAGTAACCTATGTAACCCCCTTCTCACTCCTAGTCCTTCGATTCTGTCCATCAACGCTATCATATCAAGATAAGTTTGGATGAGTTTCCTTTGGTTAAATTAAGCCACTGAAGACTTGCTAAACGCTAAAATAGTTGGAAAAATATTTTTGTTATAAGCTATGTTTCTATTTCATTTATTGGCTGTGCCTTCATTACAATGTTCACGCATGCGTATACATTATTATTATTATTAGCACCGCGTCTTACAACCCGTTTGGGTTATACGCACTTGCGCTAGTGTGTAATGGTAGGGTGATTAAGAGATAAAATGGAGGACCTACAGTTTAACGTGGAATCCGAACCACGGTGGAGGCCTGGCATTCCACACATCCACAAGTTGTGATTAATACACGTCTTGTCAGAGGTGAAGGAATGGTTTGGCAATCAGATAAATCTGTGCTGGGACCGAGGATTGAACCCCTGGCCCCCAGCACAGAAGTCTGACACCTTACCCCTAGACCACCAGGTCACCCATACGCATATACATAAACCTACTCTGAATATGTAGATTAACGTGGACCAATAAATCCAACGCTGTTCAAACTAAATCCCTCAGACACAAATATGCATCTGACTGTTTATTTTCATCTGATGTTGTCTAATATTTTAAATACTCAGTAATTTCAGGGGCTTTAATAAATTGCCTGGGTAGTTGTCAATGTTCAAAATAAATTTATATTTCGTAAAGGATCATGGCTACACTATGTTACTCTTGACAGTAAAATTTGCTTTTAAAATAATGCAAAATAATAGTTTAGCACATGTTAACATTATTTAACTGTATAAAAGCATGTATTATATTATATTCGTCACAAAGTGTTAGCGTAAAAGCCATTTAGTGTATTTATGGTGCGATTATATAGTTAGTGTGTTAGTAGACCAATATTTTTTTCTCCTTGTGAGTATTGAATAAATGCTAGGGCTCTGCGAGTACTCGTATTTCGAGCTTCGAGCCGAGCTCGTCACTTAAACTCGAGATCGAGATCGAAAGTTTTGTAGGTTCGTCATTTTAGAGCTTCTACTTGATGTACTTAATAATCAATTTTTAAAACGCAATAGTAAGCATTGTCTATTTAATTGAGATAATATCTGCATTTCCTCTTATAAATCATTCGGTTACTTAACAAGTTGTTAAAAATTAATTTTAATTTTCACATTAATAATGTAATAGAGCTTTAAAACCACTTTAGACCTGTAAATTTATTCAATATTGTCGTCCATTTTGAATTTTACTTGATTGAAGTTATTACTTGTATTGCCATGACAAAGCAATGGAAATAAAAATAGCTAAGAAGATTACTAAATAATTGAATGGTTCTTTTTACTATTTTTACCTGGTCCCTTTTTAAAATAATGATTCATGTTAAATTAAAAATGTAATATCAAGAATGTATTATTATATTAATTGTTTTCAAACCTAAGATATTTAAAACTCGTATTAATTAATACGTTTAGCTACAGAACTAGCTCTAGTTTAGTTACTGTTTAGCTATAAATTTATGTTGGCTAACCTGTTTAAAATCAATGTTGATCTTATTTATTGCATTACTTACTTTACCAAACTTGCCACATTTATACTAAAAAAGCATTTACTATTTCATATAGTTTGCTAGAAATTTTATTTTAGCCATATTATTTTAAATTTTAAACTTTTATAAGCATTAAAAATTGAAATGAAATAAATTTCTCAATAAAATCATGTCTAGCGAGAGCCTGCAC
Source organism: Timema bartmani (assembly GCA_902151455.1). NCBI lineage: Eukaryota > Metazoa > Arthropoda > Insecta > Phasmatodea > Timematidae > Timema > Timema bartmani. The sequence goes on along the minus strand of CABFWB010001041.1, from coordinate 121,592 downwards.
AACCTGCATGTACAACTGCGCATAGAGGAATGGAAATGGAACAGAAGACGTGATCATGCACGATTACACTAAGGAATACTAAAAAGAAAAATTCAAAACACTTCAAATTTCTAATTGTTTATGATTCTTACATTTTCTTATACGGTAAATTAAGTTACTTAAGCATATTTTGGGGAAATATTAGCTTATTAAAATGTAAACTTTATTCACTTTTTACCCGCCTCGGTGGCGTAGTTGGCTAACGCGCTAGTCGTGTTGAGCTCGACTGCCGAGGAGGGAGAGATCGAGGTTCGAATCTCGGTCGGGTGAACAAGGGCTGGTTTTTCCTAAATGGTTTTACACTCGGCCTCCACGCAAATGTCGGGTTCACTTCCTCTAAATTCAACCTTCCCAATTCCTAATCAATTAGAGTAATTAGTACTTAAGCGTATAACCCGAACGCGTAGTAAGACGCGGTGCTAAATATAATATTAACTGTTTATCAAGACAGTGTAGAAACACTCTACAATAATGTAAAGTGATAGTGAAGGAAGCCAATCTGAAAGAATAGTTAGGTTAGGCCTAGATATAAACAAACACAATTCTCTATTTTCTTTCTACATTTTTACACTTCTCACTTCATCAAACTTCCACAGTTGCACATTGTTTTGAATTTTCTGAAATATTTATTTTTCATATGAAGAGACATTAATGAAAAAGTAATATTCCCTAAAATTCAAACTAGTTTGCAACTGTGGAAGTTTTGAAGAAGTGTAAAGTGTAAAAGTTTAAGAAGGCGTGAAGAGAGAAGTGTGTTTGTTTATATCTAGGCCTAACCTAACTATCCTTTCAGGTTGGCTTCCTTCAATATCACTTAATTTACATTATTGTACAGGGTTTCTACACTGTATTGTTATACATTTCCAAGCCATCATGCAATTATTCGTTTTATTATCTTTTTTATAATTGTTATTGTAATTTTAATGTCCTTAAATACATGAGTGTTGAAACCATTTTAAATTATTTTTATTAGAGTTTTATTTGAGTGTTGTTATTATTTTTAAATTGTGTTTTATAAGTGTTATTTCTAACTTAAAAACCTATATTTCCATTATTTAACTTTATTTTTTCAAAAGTATGGTATTTACTCTTTATAAAAATGAGTGTTATTCATATTTTAAGAACATGTGTTTTAATTTACTTTTTAACATTTTAAAATTATGACTATACTCAAACTCTACTCGAACTTAGGAGCTTTTAAAAATACTCGACTCGAGTTAGACTCGAATGAAAAATACCCAAGTTCGCAGACCCCTAATAAATGCCACTTTATTTTAATTAAATATTAATTGATAATGCCTGTCTGTGAAAAGGACATTTTCAGAACATATAATTTGATGTATAAATATATGACAATAGTTATAGTAGCTTTTGCTGTCAACTACCTACCATCAAGTGGCAATCACACTAGACTATAATTAGTTTTTATGTAGCGGACAAACAATATGCTCTAGCTAGAGAATATAATTAATTTCCCTTTGGATGAATCTCATTCAATCAACATTACACACTCGATATATAACTTTATAACTGGATTTTTTTTAAATATATTACAAAATCATCTTTTATTAATATTTCTGAACTAACTAAACAGACCATAGTCATTAAATATCTACATAATTATTATGTATTTGATAATATATTAAAGCAGAATATTTTTATGTTAACGTGCTGGTAAATATCCTTATATTTACCCCCCCCCCCTCCTTGTCTTGTTCTCGTAAACTATCTAAATTAAGTCCCTGGTGGTTAACACAAACACAATTTGTACTAAAACATGTAAAAAAAAAGCTATCATGTGAGTTCAAAGAAATTAGGACATAACTTTTTGAATAACTGAATTTTTGTCACTAAACGAGTCCCTTTTACGCTCTTTAGTTACGCAAGTGGCTTCAAACATTGATTTACAGAGGCCCAACACCCCCTCCCCCTTTTAATTTTAAAATACGTATTAGTGCCTCTCGAACCTCTCTAAAATAAAGTATAGTTTTTTATAATATTTTATTTATTTAAATTGTCTCAAATATTTTTCTGTTCACTCCCTCTCACTACCAGTTCGAGCTACACGCATATATATTTTTAAATAGATTACCAAAATTATATAATAAATAATTATAGTAGTATTATGGTAAGCAGTAACTCTATAAAACAATTTTTTTTTGTGGTTAGCATGGATAACATTTTAATTAATTATTTGTATAACTTATCTTCTTCAGTGGCCGCATGGTCTAAGGCGTCACTCTCACAATAGACTAGACTGCCGATGACAGAAAGATCAGGAATTGAATAACGGTCGGGTGTACTGAGAGGGATTTTCTTAAATGGTTTTCCCCTCTAACTCCACGCAAATGTGGGTACAATTCCTCTAAAGTCAACCTTACTCATCCCTAACACATTAACGTAATTAGTAGATCTGCATACGTGTAGAGTATAACCTGAACAGGTAGTAAGACATGGTACTAAAAAAAATTAGTGTGAAGTTATTGAAATTAGCTATGAAAAATGACAGTTGACGATTACATGACTTCACGTATGTATACATTATAATTATTTTAATAACTTTTATAGCTGTCAACACATTTTCTTCCTCTCTAAATTGGACTGAACAGTAATGTGGTAGGGATAATGAAGGTAGAATTTAAATGAAATGTACCCACATTTGTGTGGAGGGAAAGTGACAAACCATAAAGTGTAAACATTGCCGTTTCACTGTAGGGATTCAAACCCCTTACTCTCCATCTACGGCAAACCAGACTAAATGAGACTGACTTTTAGACTGCGTGCCCATTGAAGCAAGTAAATCTCTCTAGAAATACCCCTCAGCCATATATACAATTATAGTTTATTTAAAATGCTTCTACACAAACTTACAATGTTTAGTGAGATGTGTAAGCTTGTTTTGCAGCACAGTTTATCATGGTAAAGAGTCTTTCCTTCTGGAAAGGAAACTCGCAAATCCTTTTCAACCGAGTACCTTGAACGGTATTTCATTCTAGTCACGGAAAAAGCAAAAAATAACGTTTCCCACAAATATAATTTTACAAATTAAGGAAGAATATTTGCTTGCCTGCGGAAAATAATTTGTTACACAATACATTGTAAAGGTTACCTTCAAACGGATTCAAGAGCTATTCCAATTTAATTATATCCACATATTTGAGATTTTAACCAAGCTAATACCATAAGAATGTGTCACACTTTTTATTTCCAAAGGCAGTTTTCATAAAATTAAGCTTGGACGACAATCCATGCAATGTTGATGCTCTAAAAATTACAAATATTATTTTATATGTTCATGCCGTTTACCCTGAGAGGTAGAAACAACCCTTTCTTCTTTGGTACATCTAATAATTTTAAAACCACAGTAATATGCAATTAAAAGGGCTCATTAGATACGTAGGAATCTACTCTATTATATGCTTTTTTTTGTTTGCAAACAAACTTTGTACGATTAACAAAAATATTAATTTACCTCAGCCATAAAATAAATTTATTAAAATACGTTTCCTCTTTCTCTTTTTATATTATATATATTTATATATATAGCCTATATACTGTATATATAACGGTTTTTATTGTGTACGTACAACTAGATGGCAGAGGAAATGTGAATAAACAAAGGCTCATACCCGCTTTGGTGGCCACATGGTTTAAGGCACTACTCTCACAATAGACTAGATGGCCAAACACAGGGTGATAGGGTTTCGAACCCAGTTGGGTGCACTGAGAGTGGTTTTCCTAAACGGTTTTCCACTCTCCCTCCACGCAAATGTGGGTGCACTTCCTTCCAATTAAGTCTTCCAAATGCCTAGCAAGTTAATGCAATTGGTACGTAGGAGTATAACTCAAACGTGTATTAAGACGCGCAGTTAAAAACAAACTCATCAAAACCGGTTTATCTCTTTTTCTGTCATAAATTTGCGGAAAACATTTGAAGATGGAAAGGTAAAATGTTTCATATTTATGTGTGTATATTCTATTTGATGTAAAACCTATAACTAAACATTTATTTTGTGAAATATATAATTGTGACGCATGTGATTTATAGAACTGGAGCTGAGGAAGTAGTTATTGTTGCGACTAAAAGGGACCGGCTTTAACGAGCACTAGAACGTATCGCAGACATTCAGCTGCCTTGCAATATTTAAATAACGAATAGTGTTTTTTCTTAGTTATATGATATTGAAATGAAATTGAAAGATATCATAAACGGTATTACATTTTGAGCCGAATAAATTAAAAATGTTTAAATGTGAATGTTAAGTGTGAAAATGTTAAACTATCTCATTTTCAACGACGCTTTACACACATTTCTACAGTTATGATACTAAGTAAGGTACTAAGGGGTAAACGTAAATGGTATAGGAAACTAAACAAATATATATACAAATGTATTACAGTCGTCCACGTTGTTTAATAAATAAATTCTCTTTAAAAAAAAAAGTGCTCCCACTAAAATAATTTTTCAAGAAAAAACAATATTATTACACTATCATAATGAATAATAATATGTCTAATAATAATAGCAGAAGAATACCCATATCGGCAATCGAATGGTCTCAGGCGTTACTCTAGAAATAGACTGGTCTACCGATGATGTAAGGCTGGGTTTCGACTCTCGGTCGGGTGTGCTGAGGTTTTTTTTCCCCCAAATGGTTTTTACACTCTTCTTCCGCAAAAATGTGGATACACTTCCTATAATTTCAACCTTGCTCATCCCTAAAACATAAGCGTAAATAGTTCATAGGTGTATAGACCAAATGGGTGGTAAGACGTGGGAGTAAAATAATAATAACTAAACAACTGTTAAAAGAGATGAAACATGAAAAATGAATAAATGTAATTATAAATTGTATAGGAGCTGACAGGAATAATGAGCACGTGGGCTGACTCTGTGAATGGAGTGAGGCTCAGGTCTTGCTTGATTCCAGGGATTCAATTAATTAGAAATTAACTCTCTCTGTATCCAGATAGTAGGTGTTCTACTGTACTCCCAATAATATATTATTATTATTACCACCGCGTCTTACTACCCGTTCGGGTTATACGCACTTACGCTAATGTGCAATGGTAGGGTGATTGTGAGATGAAATGGAGGACCTACAGTTTAACGTGGAATCCGAACCACGGTAGAGGCCTGGCATTCCACACATTCACAAGTTGTGATTAATACACGTCTTGTCAGAGGTGAAGGAAGGGTTTGGCAATCAGATAAAGCTGTGCCAGGACCGAGGATTGAACCCCGAACCTCCAGCACAGAAGTCTGACACCTTGCCCCTAGACCACCAGGTCACCTGTCGCAATAATATAAGTCTCTATCCATATATTCAGTTAGTGGAGCGTCTTACTACTAATTTATTAGAATTGGATTTGAATTACAGCGAGTGCCATAAAGTGAAACACTATGAAATTGACTTTATTCCCTTCCTTTATAAGGCCTGGTTTCTGTTCTCTCCCACACAGGTGTTAAACACGTAAACAAAAAAAGCGTCAGAAAGTTATAAATTAAACTATTCAGTTCACAGCTTGCCGCGTTTTCCCTCCCTTCTCTTTCCCCTTTCGAACCCGCCCACCCTCTCCTGTTCCCAGTCTCCGACCAAAACGCGCAGTGCGGCGTTAGGACAGGTAGGAGTAGGTCAGTAAGACACCGCACACGATGAACGGTGTGGTCCAGAGCAGACAAAGATGCTGTGCGTCGTGCGCACGCGCCCGATGGGTCGGTGGCGTCTCGACGCGCTATTCTATCCAGCGTCGAGCAGTCGACGCTCAGTTCTTCACATCGCGTCCTTTCCGTAGCATAGTAAGCTGATTGGCGCACGCAGAACGAACTCTCGCGTGCATCTCGCAATTAACCACGAGAAAGGTAAGATCGGGAAGATCGCCTTAAGAGTGTTTAAGCAAAATTTGAATTTATGTTTATCTTTTTAGTTGGGGAGGGGGTAACCATTTGTAGTCTATTATTCAATAAACTTACTTTCTCTAAAATTAGCATTGTTGGGGAGCTTCTCTAATACGTTAATTACTATAAAAAATATTATCATATTTATTAAAGCTTTAACCGTTTCTTGGTTAATTAGCAGAAGTACCCGGAGTTAGCATGGAAACAATTTTCTTTGCTTCAAACAAGCAGAAAAAAAATCTTCATTTTATTTATTCCAACCAAGTTTGTAATTAATTAAAAATATCAAATCCAAATTCTAAAATTCTGGCACAGGGGCTACTCATTTTTAAATTTCAGGTCTCAGCATTCGATACATAACGCTCAACGCTCATGACAGACAAACACAAATTATTAATTTTATTAATATATATTAACTTGAATTAACTTAAATAAAAACATCTGAGTGGTTTTTACAACTATGTATATAGTAAATATTTTGAAACAAAAGTTTGATATCCAACGTTGTAGAAATTGTTTCCCAACAACAATAAAATGTTGACATTAGCTAGAAACACACATTTAAGGGTTTTGTCTAGAACATTTGGTCAGTAAGGTTTAATTTTTGAAAAGGTTTAAGTGAATTGATGTGTTCTATTAATAGATTCGAAGATAAAAAATAATAATTGTTTATTGACAGTACGTTTATTAATAATAATAATCATATATTAATTAATTCACCTATTTAAGAACGTATTTCAGCAAATAAATTTCATTTTCACATTTTATGATATTAAAAATTAATTTGTGATTTATTTATATACTCTAACAGTACCTTTAATACTGTTTATGAAGTTAACATAATCATATCATCCCTGTCTTAAAATAACAATCGATTGCAGGGGCTAAATTTTTGTTTTGAAAGCAAAATTCTTCATATTTTCTTTAAATAGGCCTATATTCCTGTTTTCAATTTATTGTATTTACTTTTTGATAGCACTTTTCCAAACACTTCTGAGGAGTAAGTTTTTTTAATTTGGTTTAAAAAAACTATTTATCTAAAAACAATTTTAGAAAAACACTGTCGCTGAAATAGACGTTAATAACAAAACCAAATAATGGTAAAATATTATTCCTAAACTATTCAAAACAATTTTCTTTTTTAAATTTTTTTAATGATTTTTATTCTTTTTTAACCCTAATCTATTCGAATATTACTCAGTTACAGCTTATCTCCCTAATTATAACTATTCAACCCCACGCTTCGACTTTCAAATATACTTAATTGTATAAAGTTGCTTCCTACATTATAATTTAACTATTTAAATCTTGGCTGATAAAGGACCTAACTAAATTGCTGTAAACTTCCGAGAAAACACAATCATCGCACTTTAAGCAAAATTAAATGACTTGGAATGTTTCCCAATATTGTTTGCGTTTTATGGTACTATGAGACAAATAGGTTATCTCATTATGGTTTCTAGATATTTCCTTATTGATCCATGAAAATAAATACCTCTCATGGTTCTTTGTTGGGCAACTCATTGACGTATTGGTATGTGCTGAATACAAAAGAGTATTGGTGGTTTAAATCATCTTATTTTGAATTCGATTCCAAATTTGACCCTACGAATCTGAATCTTAGAAAATGTGATAAGCTTGAGCGATTAAATTTTTTCAATTAAATCTGATTTTGTTCACATTAATAATTGTTAGGCTACTATAGAAAATATAACTAGTCGCTAAATGTTAATATTTAAAAAATATAATGTTAATCTAAATTCAGTTAAGTTTCAGGGTCTCATTTTTTTGTTTGTTCTATTAATAATAAGCAGTAAACTAGCTCTAAGAATTCAGATTTAAATTTGATTTTAAAATGATTGTATTTCCAAATTTTGGCAATTTTTTTCAACCTTACATCTCAAATATTATTTAGGATTATACGGACGTTCTCAGATATAGGATCTAACAAATAAGAGCTATTTCAATCCCTTAAACCCCCCTTGTATTTTTAATTATATAAACTCATTTTTTCTGTGCGTTTTATTGCATTTCACCGATTAATATTAAAGATGGAAGATTGTTAAAACTGTTCATGAAGGTTGCAGACATGTCTAGATTAGTTTATTACCAGATTAACTCAGATAACTTGCCTAGCATTCAGTGGTTTGTTGGTGATGACGGGTGTACTAAGAGTGTACTAAGAGTGGATTTGCCTAAGTATTTTTTCACTCTACCACTATGAAAATGTGGGTCACATCTCCTATAAAATTCTACCATCCTCATCCTTATGCCTACATGAATGGGTACTAAGAATAATAAGCTTAGATAATTTTACTAACACTTCAATACTTTTTTAATTGTTTATACAATCAGTTAAATTTTTTAGCACCATTCTTACTACCTGTTTGGGTTATACGCTTATGTACTAATTGCGCTAATGGTTTTAGGGATGAGGAGGACTATATTTATAGGAAGTGTGCCCGCATTTGAGTGGAGGGAGAGGAGGAAAGCATGACCGAGATTCGAACCTCGATATTCTCATCATCAGCAGTCTAGTCTACTGTGAGAGTAGCGCGTTAGACCATGCGGCCACCGAAGTGGATAATATTGAAGTTAACTTCCCACACAACGGATTTTATCTTTTAAACAAGTGAGGATTGTTTTAGTGGTTTTTGATGGATAAAACTGCCATTTCTATAATATATAACTTAGTGTGAGGATATTTTCCTTAAAAATAATACGGTGCCTCTTTATCCTTTTAAAGTAAATGTTATTAATTTTTATATATAAAATAATATAAAGGTTAGAGCAAAAAGAACGAGTAAGACACACAAAATACAACTAACACAACACAATTCTCACTTTTCACTGATTTATATTTATTTGTCTATATGCAGCATTGTGAAGATTTAATTTTTCTATCATATTTTCAATGTCAAACAATTTACAAATGATTGTTATTACAAATTATAGTTAAAAAGTATTATTTGGCTATAGGCAGTGAAAAATAGCTGGTTAGATGTGCTTCTTAATTTTCCTACATATAAAACTGAAGGAACCACTTTGAAGAGAAAAAAGTATTAATTTCTACCACGGGCAGGAACAGGTGGGTACAATATGCGCATTCAAATTTTGAGAAATATATACAATGTTACAGGAAAAGTGGAATTATTTATCTATACGTTGTACACACTCATATATATAATGGGGCAAAAACACGAGGGTTTTTGAGAAATCACCCAAATTTTGATTGTAATGTAATTTGTATCCACCCAATTTATGAGATAGAATTATTACCCAGAGGTTAAAAGAGAAGTATTTGACATAAGTTATAGGCCTATATGTTTACATTTTGTAAAATTTGGTAAAATAACAATTTATTTTAATATATCAAAATGGTTATAGTTACTATAGAATCATCATCTAGCTATTTTCTAAAATCTAAATCAGTGGTTATCAAAGAGTGTGCCTTGCCACACAAGGGTGCTGAGAAATTCACTAGGTGTGTCACGAAATTCTCTACGTTACATTATTGGTGATAAAAAAAATGCTAAATGTTATTTTATTATATATATCTTTTTTTATAAATAAGAGATAACTGTTCGAAATCTTTAATTATTTTGCTTTCCAGTGATGACTTTCAATCAATAAGTTGAGTAGTTGAGAATCTTGTCGTTTCTTACACAAAAGTTCAGTTAGTGGTCGAATAGAGGACACACATGTAGTTCCTGTTCAACTGAAAGCAGTCACTCTGCGCATGCGCATGGTCGAGTCTCCCATAGTGTCACCAACTTGCACAGGAAAAAAAGTTGTGAGAACGAGTGTTCTAGAGACACATATTTTCAGCTAATTGCCATGGGAAACTTTTCTTAAGTAGTTCTGCAAAACACCCATAAAATCTAAGCATCAATTTCACACTTAAATTTTCCTTTAAGAAAACTATCCTGCTTCTCGGCATGTGTAATATTTATACCGTGTTTGAGCTCGTGTTTGACCTAATAGCATCTGAGGACGTGATAGCAAGGTAAAAAATAAAGTTTCTAATAGGCGCTGGAGTTTTTAATAGTAGCTGGGTTGACTTAAGGTCATTCGACGTTAACATTTTACTGCACTATTTTAACAAGTGTATAAGTTATGAATAATGATTTAATGATTTCAAACCATTTCACTTCACGAGTTATAAGGGATCAAACTTGCTATTTTAGGCTTTTGCGTTCCATTGGTAAGGTAAAGTGATTAATGTATGGGGTTGAAATTTAGTATAACTAGAAATTCATACGAGGAGTAAAAAAAGAAATATTTATAATATTAAAGATATTAATATTAATAATATACATATTTCTATGAAATTTTAATATTATTAATTAGTATAAATAGTAATATTATATGTAATATAATAATTATATTAATAATATTATTACTATCATACATATTTTGATTAAGTATTTATATTATTAATATTATTATCACTATTATAAATATTTCACTCTCTAGTAGGCCTACTCATATGCATGTCTAGCTATACTAAATTTGAGCCCCATACATTAACTATTATTATTATTATTATTATTATTATTATTATTATTATTATTATTATTACTAGCACCGCTTCTTACTACCCGTTCGGGTTGTACGCTCATTTATCAACTACTTTACCTTATCAATGGAACGCAAAAAGCATAAAAACAATCTTAAAGTTTTCATCATTGTAGTTTCTACCTAATAAGTTGCGTGTTTTTGTCTCTGTACGGTGAATTAAAAACTCTGGTATTAGAAACGTTATTGTTTTAATGAACATGTTTTTAAAACTTACATTAAAATTGAGTGAATCTGTGGGAAAATGTTTACATTTTGAAATTTTGCCAGGTCTCATCAGTAAATTCTAGCATTTACTGACATTTCTTTGTAAAAGTAATCATAATTATTATTTTTATTTATTTATTTTAGTTAGCTATATTTTTCCCACCAAACACGTTAATTTCAATAGGTTATGTTAGGTTAGGTCAGATTAGGTTAAGCTATGTAGTGTTATTGGTTTACCGTTGAGAGCTGATCGAAGCTTGAACGAGGGATATCCTCTCCCACCCGACTCTATTCTGCAGGTTCCAACATGATCCTGAGCCACACTTTTTGTTAGCTTGCTGCAGTGGCTCAGGACCAATACCTAACCTTACCTATTGGAATTAAAATAATACTTATAATTACTTTTATCAAGACATGTCAGTAAATGCTAGGATTTACTAATGAGAGCTGGTAAAATCTTAAAATGTAAATATTTTATAAGATATTTCGGACTTTAACTACCCGATATTGCTAATGTTATGTTATACTGGTAAATTCTTCGAATATTTACAGTAACAATATAATACAATCTTTTAATGGGATAATTCTTCCTTATGAAAAGGCTGAGCTTGAAAAATGATATTTTTCTAGGGTTCTCTTTATAGCTGGTTTACGAGTTTAAATTATTTTATTTTAGTATTTTAGTAATATTTAATTCAACTCAAATGAAATAAAATAAAAATGGTACTTTGATAAACATAAATATAATGTGAAAATTATTATTTAAAAACAATATTTTTATGTCGAAATATAAACGCGCTAAGTTTTAACAAAATATTTCTAATAACTACCCATTAAAAAAAATTATTTGAAGCTTGTTCTTTTGGAAATGGTTGCGTTAAAAGGAAGTAACACAAAATAAAAAAAAGTTGTAAATCAGTTTAACTGACCATTACTCATGATGGGAGAAATGTATGTGTAAAAAGGTCACCAGCCCCCACCTAACGCGCTCCCGCCTAACCCCCCCCCCCC
>CABFWB010001041.1:74341-109620 GCA_902151455.1 Timema bartmani | reverse complement strand
CGGTGGTCTTGAGGTGAGGTTCTCACCTAAGGGCCCGAAGTTCGTGGGTTTAAACCCAGCCGGGGTCGATGGATTTTTCTTTAGCGATAAAAATTCGTTGCACAACTTCCTTTGGAGGGGAAGTAAAGCTGTTGGTCCCATGTCGATTGTTATTTGCAAAAGAACCCTTTAAGGTATGTGAAAATACCTTTACCGGAAAAAATGGTAGGCCCTTTCGCCCTCGCTCATAGAAATTCTCGTGTGCTGATATAACCAGTCGGTTCATAAAGTGCACTTCAAATACCTCAAATAAATAAATGAATTAAATAAAAAAATATTTTGTCAAAACAAGAAACTACCCAGTCAGATAATGAATCAAATATAATCTGAGACTGAGATACATAAATAGTTGTTATACAACACATCTGACCGTGGTCTAGATACACAATTTAAATGGTTCTTATTCCCTGAGTGATTTATTTTAGAACTTATTTATCATGATTAGAATGTGTTTCAAGGAAGTCGCCGTTGTTATGGTACCTTTATTTAAAAAATGTTGTGTACCGCGTTCGGGCTTTATGCATATTTACAATGATGGGATAAGGATGAGAAAGGTGGAACCTAGAGGGAATGTACCAGAATTTGTGATAAGATAGAAAAACATTTAGGAGAAAAATACCCTTAGTATCATCGAGTGGGTTTAGAACCCTGACGTTATCGTTTAGCCAGTCTATTGCTATAGTGACGCGTTAGAAAATGCGACCATTGATCGAGAGTTATTCTTATTTTTTTAATTTCTAGCATCACGTCTTATTGCCCGTTTGGGTTGGACACCTTAGAAATAGTTACGTTAAAGATCAGTAAGGCTGAACTTAAAAGAGGTGTACCCGTATTTACGTGGAGATAGATTTGGGAATTATTTAGGGATAAACCACCCTCAATACACCCGACCGGGATCAAACCACGATCTCCCCGTCATCAGAGGTCCAGTCTATCGCGAGAGTGATGCCTTGGACCACGCTGCCACCGAAGCGGGCCTATCTTCAGTTCAGTTCAAGTCATCATTACAGCATTTTTACATTTTACAACTTAGCGGTAACCTTACCATGCTTATTTTAAATCTTTAGTCATCCGCTCCAGTGGAAGAATGGGCTAAGGTGTCCCTCTAGTGTTAGACTGACCCGCTGAAGACAGTGAGATCGGTTTGAATCCCGGTAGAATCTATTGAAGGGGGTTTTTCCTAAATGGTTTTCCACTCTCTTCCCAAGGAAATGCGGGTCGATTACCTATAAAATGCTTCCTTCTTCACCACTACCCGATTAGAATAATTATCATATATATTTTAATAGGTAGTAAATAATACGTGGTGATAAAAGAAATCTTTATTCACTGACATTGCAGCTACTTTGTTTTCTTTAAATATTACCCAGTATCAAATATTTAGGTAAAGATGCTATCCTAGATTCAACAAGTTGCAACATGTTTGCCACTCGATTTAAAAGTTTGGACAGTGGCCAGTGGCTAATGTAGCAAAACACCATATTGCATATATAAATATTAATAAATAAATATATTAATATATATATATATTTATGTATAAATATATATATATATATTTATGTATAAATACAACTGTAACTACTCTCCAAACCCCTAAACAATGTAACACTCATGTTACAATTTGTTAAATATAGTATATATACATATATTATAGTATATGGGGTATATTTTATCTAATTTATAAATATATATCACTGAGTCCATCCAGGCACCTTTCTATTCAAACCAGTGGGGTAAGGATGAGGAAGGTAGAATTTAGAGAAAATGTACTCCCATTTGTGTGAAGGTAAAGTGGGAAACTATATAGAATAAACACACCCATTACACTCATCCAAGATCCCAACACTGATCCTCCCGTCACTGTAAAACCAGACCCTACTATACTTCAATCCACGTGCTCACTGGTAATGATCGTAATTTATTCGTTTTTCAAACTATGTGATCTTATGTGATCTACATCTGACAGATAGTATCACTGCTGATAAAATGATGACTATGCTATGCATTTGAACCTGGATAGTTCGAAGTTGAAAAGAACACTAGACAAATTCGAACAATCCAAAAATTCGGATTAGGTAAGTTTTTATTTGGGTTGGAAAAATAACTTTAAACATCAATTTAGTAAAGTAAAATACAGTAGTGTATACTTATCATTTTTATTCTTAGATTTTCCATAGCAATATACTTACAAATTAATTTTAAAGATTTTAAAATATAAATACATTATATAGTACTCCTAAATTTAGTTCACTACCTTTAAAATAATCATACTTGAATTTAAGTTAATTTAATTGATTAAATACTTACAAATTAATTTGAAAGATATTTAAATGTAAATACATTCTATAATTCGCCTAAATTTAATACACTACCTTTAAAATAATCACACTTGCGTTTAAGTTACATAATGCTGTACTTACAGTTTTAAAAAAATTAGAACTTTTTTATTGTTATTTGGAGTTATACTGAGTTGTAAACACTTTTAGTTTATTCAAGGCATGCAGAATAGATGGGCTTACATTATGTTGCCCTTCAACAAATCGTCTCAACTATTCGATGTTTTCCATGGCCTGTGTAGATATTGGGATAGACTTCTCTGGAAGTTCCATCTGTTACCCTTCTTCATCTGAAGATGCAATGTCATTTTTATTGTTCATAGCATCTGCCAAAATTTCTGCATCTGAGTTCACCACAAATTGCTAAGTTCTCCACAAAATCCTTATAAGGAGCACCTGTATTATGTCCAACAAATTCACCGTTGTCCTCCTCGAAAGCTTCATTTCGCTCTTCGCCATCGTTGGGGCAGAAACCTCCTTTTCAAAAGCTGTTGGTGATAGTGTTTTGTGTCATTTGGTCCCACGCGCTGTTAAACATTCGGGCAGCTCGAAGCATGACAATTTTACCCTTACCATTCTTACCAATGAAAGCACCTGAGCGATTGTTCTGGAACATAAGGCGTCGGTAGAAGTTCTTGAAAGTTTTAATTACACCTTGATCCATAGATTGGATTTTCTGACGTCATATTTGGTGTGGGAGTGGGGGAATCACAACCTTAACATTTCCCATTAGAGTAATGGTGTTGTGTGTGGTGCAGTTGTCAACAAACAATAGGATTGTTCAGTTTTATTTGCCAATTTTGGTACCCCTGCATGCAGATAGCCTTCTATCTGCGCAGCAACAGTCAAGTAATAGTAAACGTGTTGTCTACGTGAGATTTCAAACTTTTTTATTTTTCGTCATCTTCGAGGTAGTTTTACTTCGAATTAAACAAAATTTGTTCGAATTACATTGTGATTTTTTTTAACATTGTTTTAATAGAATGTTCAAGGGTCCAAAGGAAAAGATCGAATTCAACACGAATTCGAATTATGTACTTTCAAATTATCCCATTTAAACTGTAGTTATTTACATGTTGTCAATGTTGGCAGCAAACAATTATGTTATTCTGCGTAGTTTGATGAAAAATATGAGTTTATTTATCTTAAAAATTTAATCTTATTTTGAACATATCAGAAAAAAAAAAGCAATACGTTAGATTATTTTAGTTTGTCCCATTTTGTGTAAATATAGGAGAGGGAGGTTGGATCTGGGCCATTCTTTGTCCTCCCAACATAGTGACAGGTGTCCGACCGGCGCTTGAATCGGGAACGACCGTGACGTGTTGAATAAATAAACGGAACACAGTAGACAGTGTGGAAATTAACAGTCCCACTTGGTGCGTTTACGATTATTTCAAGGGATCGATCTTTAGTAACAATTTGAATAAAACTATTTTGCATTGAAGGTGATCATGTAGTTTAATTTTTTATATACAATTATTTACTTGTTGAGTTTAGTCAACAGGTGTCACCACCAGGGAGGAAAGGAGGACCCACGCAACCCTTAATAATCAGTTTTAATGGAACACTCTTGTAACTGTTGAAGAAACGGTTGTGTATTTATTCTGAAAAATTGAGAATATGCTTTTAGAGTGATGAATCAAAGATTATATATTCAAATAACTTGTATAATTAATGCCATTATCAAATAATTTGGGTTATTAAATTGGTACCAAATTAAACCTGAAGCAGACATCTATAAATAACACGTTATATAAGAAGCGGTTTGTTATTTCTAAATATAGTCCGTAACAACATGGCGGTTAAGAACCCATCTCATGGCCTATTGACCGGAAAATGATTAGATATATAACTATAGTTAAACCAGAAATTGCATTTAAAGTGGGGATGTAAATGTCGCGAGAAAAGTTAAGTGTTTTTGCAGTTTTTATAGCAAAACTATTTTTAGTTAAAATAAATAAAATATTGCATCACAACAAACATAGAGTTTAATTTCCTTTACTTAGTGACCTTAACAGTTTTTAAATATCTGTCATGAGTGTCCTGGAATTCGATAAAAACTTTTTCTCTTCGTTTAAAAAGTTTGTCATCTAATGCATTATGTTCACGACAAATATTGAAGGATTGTTGATATCACCATATGAATAAAATTAAACTATGTACTGAATCAATATTTTTTTTATTTTGGCCATGAAATTTATTTGCTATAAAAACTGCAAAAACACTTAACTTTTCTCGCGTTCCCTATATACCCACCTTAAGTGTAGTTTTCTGCATTATTTATTTGACAACAACGAAGTTGGGATCGATCTTGCAGTTTTTACATTTTGTTGATTTTTTTTAAAATATATTAAAACTGTTTCACATCAATACTTAGAAATCTTACCAACATTCTCGGCTACATAGATAATGGGTTTGGCTTTATCGGAAGGCCAAGGTTCAATCTCTACAAGCAGTAATAAGTGTTTCCATTTAATCTTCATGTAGCTCCTTATACTGACCATATATTCTTCCCTGATGAAATAAACCGTTGACAAACTACCGTTAGAATGTGTGGTTAAATAAATGGTCAATACACTCTCCTAAATGGTTTTTCACTTTGCCTCCACGCAAATACGGGTACACTTCCTGTATATTTAACTTTCATCATTCCTAGAACATTATAGTAATTAGTACAGAGGTGGATCCGATACCTTAACTCAGTTGGTAGCTTGTCTGCCTACTGAACTAAGCGTCCCGGGTTCGGCATGGCCGAAAAATTTATCATTGGTGAAATGTGGGTTTAATCTTTCACATTGATAAATTAACGGCCGGGACAGGATGTTGTGCTTGTGCTAGCTTTAAGTTAATTTATAAGGCATATTAAGCTATGACAGGCCTAGCAAGCCAGTGAAGGAAGATATGTGGATTGAATAAAAAAATTATCCAGGCCACAGGCTGGAAACAGTAATAGATGTAAAAAAAAATAATTCATTGTACATAGGTAGATAAACCGAACGGGAAATAGGACGTGGTGCTAAAACAAATGTTTCGACACAATCGTACATACTTTCTCATATATCTATACAAATCAATAGTTTGTAATTTACTCTAAAATCAGTTTTTATTTGAAAAAACGACATAAAATGTTATTTTTCATGTAAAATAATCCCAAGATGAACATTTAGAACAAAATCATTAAAGTAATTTTTGAAATAATTTCAATTTTTAAAACCCGGTGTTTAGTTGACTACAATTAATTTTAGAGCTTAAATCTAAATCACCATAAAACCAAAATATTGTGTTTGAACAAAATAATTCGGCCGCTTCCCTTTTAGCCGCAGATGAACAAACTACCTACTTTTTTGAGTCCAGGGGCACATTAAACATTAATATCTCTCATAATCTCAATGTAGAAAGTTTTTACTACAACAATGCTTTCTCTGTGTGAGAAAAAAAAACATGGTTCTACTTTAAACTTTTGAATACTGAAGTTTATATATTCAAGCTTGGTAGAATAAAATAGCAAAATTGTTATCATGGTGCAAGGGAAAAGTAAATTAGCACCCTTAGCAGGATCGATAACAGATAGGCCACAAGGGTGACAAGGTGATAAAATACCTAAGAAATATTAATGATCTGCAGAATTTTACAGCCTTAATTATATTAGAATAGTCTGCCGAGGCATGAAATTGAATCAGGCAGTGGCGTCATTAGGATAATAGCTTTTTGGGCTCTCAACAAACAAGATTATCTTAAAATCAGGGTTATTATTTCTGTTTTAAACATATTATTCTTGTGAATAACGCAAACCATAATATCATAATCGGAAAACCTATAATGCTTATCTTTACTAAATTTCATGTAACAAATTATCTCTGTTCTACAGTGTTGACGTTGAACCACAAGGAAGTAGGTCTAAACTCTTTAGTCCAAGGTCGTCCGATTGTCGAGAGAAAACTCGAAATATCAAACTATCTTGGCGTTGATCAAAGCGCCTTCGTTTTTCCAAAACCAAAATTAAGGCATTCCTTTTATTTTTTTAACTATACATTTTGAAATATTTCAAACATAGTAGTGGGATATTCCTACTTAGCGATATTCAGGAGGAGAAAGGGAGAATATGACACCCTGAAACAAGGTTTAGTGACGATCCTGGAATCGGGTGCTCTTCTTAGTAGAAAAGAAGCTACTGGCCCACTTCCTCTTCAATACTCGCTGTGAACCAGATCAAAGTACACCAAAAACAATTATTATTATTAATTCCTTTAACCCCCAATGTGGAACATAGGGCTAGAGCAAAGCTTTGCTACTCCAGCTACAGTTTCTGTGATAGGCTAGTTTCAGATGGAGTGGGCTACGAATTAATATAAAAGGTACTAATTGATAGGGTAAGTTAGAGGAAATGAGCCCGCATGGGAAAAACACAGTGATAAATCACATTCATAAAACCAACCCCAGTCCACCTGTTCAAGATTTGAGCCTTTTCCTAGACAAATCAATCTCTTGCTAATTTGGTGTCTTAGATCATGTCCTCATCGGTACAGTTAACATCGGTAGGTACACGGACAAAAGCATTAGTCTCGTATTGTCTGGTTTGTTGAGGCTGGTTGTGAGGTGTTTGTTTATTCCCTTAGAATAGTTTCCCATTCTGCCTCTACGAAACTAAAGATATACATCCTCTAATTTCTGCCTCCCTAATCCCTCCCTGCCCTCTCAAGGTAGATATTTGGATAGCCTGGTAGGGCAGTAAGACGCGAGGCACGTAAAAAAAACGCTGATGCTGCTCCCTAACCTTGTCAGGCAGAAACTCTCCCAAATTACCAGGCCAAACCAGTCAGGACTAGAATACGAGAATGACCCTTGTGGCCGGGTGGACTCTGGAACCAGATGAAACATCCTTTTATACCGTAGTGATTACACAGGACAGCAAACATTACAGACACAAGGAAAATGTAACAAAAATACCTTCCAAGGAAAGTCATAGTATAAACTAATAAGCAATCCCAAACAATTCCAAGGATGACATTTAATATCCAGCTACCCGCTTCGGTGGTCAAATGGTCTAAGGGTCCCTCTCGCAGTATACTAGACTGCCGATGACGAGGAGATCTAGGTTCGAATATCGGTAGGGTGTACTGAGGGTAGGTTTTTTCAAAATAGTTTTTCATTCTCCCTCCACACAAATTTGGAAACACTTCCTATAAATATAACCTTCCTCATCCCTAAAACCACTAGCATAATTAGTACATAAGCGTTATATCCCGAACGGGTAGTAAAACGGAGTGATAAAAAAAACTTGTTTTTAACCCACGGAAAAAATCTAACCTAGGTAATACAGATCGAACCAGGCGTCACTTTGTGGTGCTGTGTGGTGTGTATTACTTTAATTAAATGATACGACACAATCCTACAAACTTTCTCATATATTGTAGGCCTACTATAGTTTGTGACCAAAAAAAAGTTTTCAATTAACTACGTTTATATAAGTTTTCCTCAGACAAACAAACTCCTGACTTATTCAATTAAAAATAAAATAATCAATTTTTCAAAATCAATTAGATGTAAACAAATCTAAGTTCATTTATATTTGTATAAATAAAAATATATTATTATGTATCATGTAAAACAATTCCCAGATATTCATCTTAACTAAATCTTGTAAGCCATTTCAGACAATTTTTTCAAAAGTAAACTTAACTTAAATTAATTTTCTGTATAAAAATCAACAGATATGATTATTTTTCATGTAAAATAGTCTCCAAATACAAATTTCGAACAAAATCTTTTGAGTTATTATCAAAACATTTGTGTTAAAAAAAGTCATCAGTAAACTACCATTAAATGAATTATTTTAAGAAAAAAAAATACAAATACAATCATTTATTATGTAAAAACTTACTAAATACCCATTTTGAACCAAATCACTAAAAACATTTTTAAAATTTTTAAATAAAAAATAACAATAATCAACAAACTACTCTTACACAAATCTCGCCCAAAAAAACAAGTATACAGTTTTATCTGTCATGCCAATCCTTACCCAGATACTCATTTTAACAAAGATATTTTTGAAAAATATCTCTACCTCTAAATTATTTTTACCTAAAAATCCAAAATATAGAGTTGTTTTTTGGGTCAAACATTACCTAGATATCCAATTTAATCAAAATAGTTAGAACCATTTTTTAATATTTGGAATCCAAAACAATCTCTCACAAGTAAACTATCTTTAATTTGAGAGCCAGGGTAAAAAATAATATTTTAAGGTCTTTAACATCTAAATATCAAGTTTGAATCAAATCCATCACACTGTTTCAAATCCATGTCCAGAAACAGACAGAATGTGTAAAATCGACTTTTATTAGTTTGGGTGCAAATTCATCATAATATCGAGATAAAAACTTTTAATATTACACTACTTTCTCTTTATGCGAGAAAAAACAGTGGAAATGAAGCTAGTGAAACCGCTTAATCAAATTATAAAAAGTACGACTAAATTGTAAAATAAATGTTTTACAATGGAAAAAAGTTACTTTCGTTGGACGGGTACCAAAAAATATTTTTTTACTGATTTAAAAAATTTTCAAAATTGTTTTATCTTAAAACTGTCAACAAAATATTGGGGTTGAGCCCGCACCAGTGTGCACGGGGTCTAAATATCAGGCTCATCAAGTGCCAGTGACGTGGAGGACAGAATTCGTATCTAGGCCGGGTGAATTGAGACTGTTCTTTTCAGAATTTCTTTCCACTCTCCTTCCACGCAAATATGGTAGGGTGGGGCTATTTGAATCAAAATAATGATTCAAGCTAATGCGCAGTTATTCTGCACATATTTTTTGGTGTTTAGTTCTTCTAATTTACTGAATG
Source organism: Timema bartmani (assembly GCA_902151455.1). Lineage (NCBI taxonomy): Eukaryota > Metazoa > Arthropoda > Insecta > Phasmatodea > Timematidae > Timema > Timema bartmani. Next base: position 100,393 of record CABFWB010001041.1, on the reverse strand, counting down.
ATCTACTGCCTGTAAATCGGTATGAAAAAATTATAATTTTTAAACGTTTAAATAGCTGAAAAAATTGTTTTACGAGATCAATCGACGTGAGATTGACATACTTTTTCTAGTGATGTAAATAATTGTCTTTGCGTTGTAAGGTCTTACCCTCCTATAGTTGTTGATTTCGAAGTAATTTTTTTTAAACCTATAGTTTAGTCTTCTGGGCTCATCACCAAGAGGTTTGAGCGTATTCGATTGGAAAACAATAGAGTTATTTTATATTGAAAAATAGTTTGCTTCTGGGGCAATTTGAATCACTTTTTAAGGGGCTATTTGGATCATTATTCTCTTGCTTTTTTATTTACTTTTAGAGTATATCATTAATTATTTATCGCTTTCTGACACTTCGTAGAGTGAACTTATAGGCTGTCATATTAGGCCTATCATCGTTTTGGATTTGAAAATAAAAACTTTTGAATTCAATTTTAAAAACAAACTAAACATATTAACTACTACACATTATTTCTCACTAGTACTCCAAGCTTGAAGAATAGCGCTAGTTTATTTGGAAATATATTTCTGTCTCGTTTAAAATACTTAGGTGTCCTACGGACAAAACAAAGAGCCTGCTGTCTAACATCACAAGAAAATGTTGATAAAGTAAGATCGAAAAGAGCTTTACTGTTCGAAAAAGAAACTAATACTGGTATGACCTTGAAATACCAAGTCTCTAAAAAGCTTAAAACACATATTTTACCTGAGTTCGCTACACCCAGCAACTCAGATGAAGACTATAATATCGATAATATTTTTGACATTGAAGAAGAAAAAAATGCACCATGTGGTTTTTGTATTTAAGTTACTTTATCTTGACAAAAATTCAAGTGGAAAAGGAGATTGGATTTGGTGTCAAACCTGCAAATTGTGGTTTCATGAAGTATTTGTCGGGGCCTATGGAAAAAAACAGTTTAAGTGTGGAAAATGCATAATATAAATATTTTGTTTGCATCTAGTAGTATACACCTTTGATAAAAATAAATTAAACTGGCTATATTCATTGTAAAATATAAAAATAAATATGTGATTCAAATAACCCCATCCCTGATCCAAATAGCCCCACGTTTTTACTAAAATGTTATTTCCACTTGATAATGTTCTTTATTAACTATGTCCTACTTAGAATTTTTTTTCAAAAAAACTATTATTAGGTATGGTTCAGAAGATATGAATAAAGATATAAATAACTATTAAAAAAAATTCGCAAGCATATTATAGGTGAAAACTTAAATTAAAGTTGAAATGACCCAAATAGCCCCACCCTACCATATAGGTAATTTTACCTCCCTGATACCTACCCCATCGTAATTAATATATGCACGTAGCATGTAATAATGGGTAAAAACTTATTTCGTGAGTTTGAGTGGGAGACCTTTTATTTAGATTCTACACTAAAATTTAACTTTTATTTATTATTAAATCATTCATTTTTATAGGACTTACGTTCTTTTTGTATTGTATTTTAATCTTAGTTTTCAAACCAGACTAAGAATTTATTGTCCCGGTAGATTAAAAAACCAAGCTATTTTGGAAAAACTGGTTTTTAAGGATTCCTCCCCAGTTTATATTACGTTGTAAACAGTATTTTTTAGTAAAAGCAGGAAAAAACAAAGATAGCCTTGGCACATTTTATTTTTGATACTTCCTAAAATTATATACCTAGCTCATTATTACTTGTTTAATACGCCTTTCTTCTTACCGCTAACTGTCAATTCTCATTTTATCATGAAAATTACTTTGAGGGTACTTTACATGAGATAAATGTTACTATTTGCATAATTTCTCCGCAACTCTTTGAGAATCGAAATAACTTATCATTGTAAAATTGTAGTACTATTAAAGACATACATTTTTTATTTGAAACATATTTTTATAAAAAAAATATCTGAGCTATAAACAAAGATATATACTTTTTAATTCAGGTCTTTGAAAATTAATTTGATTCTTATGCTATTTGGTGGACAGATATGTTTCTATTTTCTCAGTTTTTCTGTAACACTGTTCCTAGTTCCTAATGTCATAGATTAAGTAACAATATATATTATTTAATTTATGATCTTTAGTGTAGTGTTTCTACAACAATGTACCTATTATTTCGTTTCACAAATCTTACAAGTTTTTAGTAAATTACTATTTTAATAGCGTTTAACCCGAACGGGCAGAAACCCGCGGTGTTTTAAAAATTTAAATCTATTTTTAAGATAAAAGAGTGAGAAAGTCTTTGTTGGTGGACCGTACCATTTATTTGTGTAAACGGCGATAGTTCCTCCTACTTGCTAATATGTCAACATTTCTCGCAATTTCTTCATTGAATTAAAAAATAGTAAACTTACATGTGTAGTCTATCTGATGGTAGAGGGCTACACGGCAAGAGGGCGTATCAGTCTCGCAGGTCTCCCCTCCTTGGTAACATTCTTCTAGATGACGTCATAATATCCGGCAACACTAACTTGTCGACACGAAGCAGACCTGCCACAATAACAAGGAGCCCAACATAAATCAACTTTTTGTTTTGTTTTGCAAGTATAGAAAATGGTGTTGCGTGCGTCTGACGTTATGGTCATCTCTCTTCGGTCGTCGGCCATGATCGATCTCGTTGGATTGGGTCCATTCTCCTGCCAGAGTTGGCAGAGGGATCGGGAACAAGTTTAAGGCCTGAATTGTTGGGCACGTGAACTAACCGTCAGGCTCAACCTTTTACAGTTTTTCCAGCGACAGAGAGGTCGGGGTCCAAGTCCGGGTACGGAGTGTCGAGTGTTTTGTTTTCAAAATTAGTTTTTTCCACTCTCTATCTGAGAAAATGTGAGAATTTTATTCCTTTAGGTCAGTGCTTCTAAAACTTTTTTTTTCTCGTACCACTCATGTTTATTACGGATCAGTTGCGCATCACTGAACTAAAAAAAAAGAAAAAATCATTGAGATATGTATAATATGTCTCGGAATGATAAAGAAATAAAAAATTACAACAGTTTTTGAAAGTATCTGCTATCTATTTATGAAAAAAACAATATTCTTAAAGACTAAAAATTCAGTGAGAAGGATGCTGCATTCTTGAAACACTCGAGGAGGTGTTGGGTTAAGTTGTACTTATTTTTAAGCGCAAATTTGGGTCAAGACTCAGTTTATTACGAAATTTATTTTTTACTGTCACTATAGTAGAAAATCCAGTTTCACAAAGAGGTGGTTGCAAATTGAATTAGAAAAAACAATGCTTTTATGAACATCGGTGGATATTCATTTTTAGCCTTTAGCCAAAATTCACCTAGCTCTAATTTTGTAAATTCCATTTTCAAACCTCCATCGCAAGATAGTTCTATCAAACACTCTTTTTCGCTTTTAGTTAGGGTTCCAGGAATGTTATCCAAAATGAATGGGCTTCTTATCCAAAGGAATTCAGAATAGTCTTCAAATAGTCACAAATAAGTTCCTCAAATTAAGGGGAAAATGATAGTATTGTCGTGTCTGCTTGCGCACCACCTCGAGAAGCTCTGCGTACCACAGTTTGAAAACCACTGCTCTAAGTTATACCTTCTTTGTTCTTATCCCATCAATGTAATTAAATTAAAAAACACTGATGTTTAGTAAGACCTGGGAGGGTTGGTGGAAAAGGACCTTAGTTTTATCCAAGATTTGGCTGACTAAACTAATCAAGTAGGTACTTGTTTGTACAAACACACAAACACACACACATATATATAAAGATCCCTGGATAAATATTAATCTGGCCGATAGTTATTTATATCTTGTTGACAAATTAAAACTGCGTTTATGTCCACCGAATGGATTTTATCGACCAGATAGAATGTATGTATCCATCATATTTTTATCGGGAGGTTTTTAGTACCCGTAAATTACTATTATCTGAATATAAAATACCAAGACGACTAGTATGCATATGTGTTATTCAACCTTTTGAGGTTAGGTCTATTGATTATATTTTTTTTAAATAGATTTAAAATTATTATAAAGTGATTATCAACATTTTTTGAAAGATTTTATTCGACTAGATTAAAAAACTTACCACAATATGATATCCAACACAAAGTTGATTTAAAACACCATGAGAATAAATTAAATAATTTGAACTGGTTATTAATAATAAATATATTATTCGATCCAATTTTTTCATGAGCATCATCTTGGATCTAGGAAAAAAATAATAACTAAGATTAAATTTGGATCCAGCTCGAAATTGTTTTAGACATGAAATTTGATTCGGATACAATTTGAATATTTTTTAAGAGTGCAATTTGATTCCTATTTGATTTGAGTCAGTTGACCAAGATTTTAATTCGATTCAAAATAGAAAATTTTGGATATGCACAGGCTTTTAAAGCATTTATTAACTAATTAAATGTTTCCACTTTAATAAGAAACACACTAGATATAATATTATACTAGAAAAATATATATCTAGTTTCATTTTACTTTTTAATAGACCTATGAACAAAGCTCCTAAGTGTCGTCTAGGGTTCTAGGCCATCATTATGTGTTTGCACAATTGCAACCGCTGTTCAAACCTTAAACATTCTATATTATATGAATTATCAACGTGAAATTAAATTGAGGAGGATTGTAGTTAATATATTGGTGGTGTAGACTATATGCGCTTAATGCCTCATGCATAACCATGCTATTATTATAATAGTTCTATTTTGAAACAATATCAAAATCCCAGCACATTTAACTACATTTTATATAATTTAGGTCTATAATTCACTATTTACTAATTTTACCAATTTACTACTTAGTAAATTGAGATTCACATCTGCAGAGACAACATGTTCAGACCTCGCTTGCACCAAATATCAAGACTTAGCTGGCCCTGTTAATACTACTAATGTGTACAGCGACAAATTACACAAATAAAATAGAATTATAATAGAACAACATTCACTTTCTAGGAAAACGTTACCAAACCGAGGTTTAGTATCGACTCGGTCATAAACATTCGTAATCAATCGTGATACCAGGACCGCGAAAACGCTTTGGTCTCGTAAACAGCAGCGAAACCAAATCAATCGCGAAAACACCCCTAATGGTGTCCAAACGTGCCATTGTATAAAATATGTAAACAAAAGAAAACGCTTTCGTTACATTGAGTGCGTCGTGAAAAAGATTTATAAGTTTTTAATTAATGGCTGGAGGGCTGGGTGCTGTGTCTGTTCTGGATTTAAGTTAGTTTTAAATCGTGTATCGATATAATAAGTCGGTTCGGAAAGTTCACGTTAAATATCTCAAATAATTTTTTTTTAAATACTTTTATAACTTTCAGAAAGGTTTCTTCCTATCCTTCCTATGACAACCTAATTTCAGTCAACACCTAACCACTCGATTCTTGTCTTGACAAATTTATACTTGTAGTTATCAAACACTCTTATAAGTGATTACATAGCATAACACATCCTTCTCGTGTTAGACTGGACTGCTGACAGGGAGATAGGGTTTCGAACCCAGATGGATGTACTTTAAATTGTTTTTCCTAAATGGTTTATCAATTATCACTGTCCCTCCAGACAAATAAGAGTACATTTCCTCTGAAAGTTTAACTTCCTCATTCCTATCCAATTAGCGTAATTAATAAATACCTTTTATTCAAACGGCTGAAAAAGAATATTTAAAAAAATATTCCCAGAGAGACGATCGAATAGTGATTGAAATAACACTCTAGGTCTCTCGGTGACGGCTAAAGCTTCTCAGCTAGTACATTTGTCCAATTGAAGAAGGTCATCGAAGACCACGAGTGTGAATTATAAATAGCAGGGTAATACGTAGTCTAGGTCTACTATAAGGGCTAATAACGGCCTTATTCAAGGAATAGGGATGAAGCAAGGCCACCTAGAAATGCACCCTAATTAGCGTTACTTAAATCTATATGAAAATAACATCCCTCTATACCTCCTTAGTTTTGAATTAATCCAAGGAGTAAGAAAGTCTTCAGCCTCTTATAGGACTATATCACACTAGGAGGCCACGGCAGCTTTTCTGGCAACACTGCTAGTTACAAAACAAAGAAACCAATGATGCATCATACACCTGGCATCGCTGTCAGTCGGCAGAGATGCCAGTCCAGGTGACGAGACACTGCACTAGTGGCAGCATTGCTATAGGAATAAACGGTCAGGGTGGCAGACACCACAAATGCCAACAGCGCTGTCAGCCGAGATGCCATGGCATCCAAGTGTGATATAGGCCTTATGGCAGGATCGTTATCAACTTAATGTTCATTCAACGAACCACATCAACACGGCTATTTATAGCTCTATTTGTTTGTTTGTTAAGTTTGTTAATGTGTACAGATGCCTTCATTGGTATAGTCCGCGCCTCGCAAAAACCAAAGTATCAAAACACCTTGTCACAGTTCATTTTGCAGCCCCAATAAGCTCTAATTGTGAATATGTTAAGCCTAATCAGCCCTGTAGAGGAAACAACATCATAATGGACGACTAGTTCTGGCTGCATTACCCACCTGTGTTATCCGTGGGGGAAAGTGAGGGTTGGGGTGGATAAGGGGGCTCTTAAGTATAACATTATTACCGGGTGAGTTAACGCCACATTTTTCTTTTGTTTCTGTTGTTGACTTTGAGATGTTTATCATATTTACATAAACAATATTTAAACATCGGAGTATTAAATATTTGCTGTGACATTTTTTGGTGTTGGTCACTTAATCAATCTTCAGAAACTTAAGAATATACAATTCAATTTCTCTTTAAAAAAATAATAAAATTTGTAATCTGAAAATAAGATTAAAAGTTAAAATATATAAAATGTTGTTTGTTGTGTTCTATTTAATAAACTGGTCAATAACTAAACCAAACAAACCAAAACAATATATAGTAGCATAAATATGTACGCGAAACTGTTGGATTATTCACAAGCTTACCCTAATGATTCATCCATCCAGTAACAAAGCTTTTTTTACGAATAAGATTTAATGCTAAATTTATCTGTTAAGTGATCTATGAAAGCAGTATTCTTTGTGATAAATCACATAAAAGTGAAAAAATTATATGAAATCATTCTCAAAAGCACCTAAAATAAAATAAGAAAAAATATCTATCTATAATGTAATATAAAGGGTTTATTTAATATTTGGATACATCGAAAAACTCATGTTCAGCCTATGTAATTTATTGAACCAAATAGCTTATTTATAAGTAAATCATGATTGTATTAAAGTCTTAATTTTTTGTAGCTTGAGTTTATTATACATACTCGGATCCGGACAACTGGGCGCCGTCAACTGAGCGTGGCCAACTGGGCGCTTGCAAACTAGTCACTGGGACAACTGGGCACTGCTAAAACTGTACACGCCATTATAAATGTGTGCTTTAATTGTAAAAAAAGAAAAAATTAGGTTAGTTTAGGTTAGGTTAGGTATTTTTCATGTTTTTTTATGTGTTTAATTTATTTTTAATTTTAAAATATCAAATAGTCTAACTTTATAAATACAAACAAATTAAGGTTCCTCTGCTATGATTTTTTTAAAACAACTTCAAAAATGAATATTTACGTAAAAAAATCATTACTTTCTACACTGGCACCCAATCTTGCCAGCACACAGTTGGACACGCCGAGATGGCGGCGCCCAGTTGTCCTAGACTGGTATATATTAATATTATATGTGATTTTGAATTCCGTTTGTTAATAAAACATTTAAATGAACAACAGAATTATTACTAAAAGAAAAAAAAATCATTTCAGACTAGTTTAGTAGGCACACTCAATCACATGTTTTAATTTTATCCATGACACACATTTAGGAACTATTTTCACACAAAGGAACGTTATCCACGTACGAGTGGTTAGAGTAGTGGTCAAATGACTGTTTATAATACCTTTTATAAAATATATACACCACTACTCCTGTAAGCACAATAAACAAAACACACTCCAACACCAACACGTACAAAATGGATGAGCATATTCCTCCCACAGGTTCTACCATTTGCTTCAAAGGTTCCTGAGAGGGACATGGCTGCCAATGAGAATTCTGTTCGGAGGGTGGCACGTTTTGTGGTTCAGGGGATTCTGGTGGGATCAACGTTGTGTCTGGTTCATCCGGATCAAGAATATAGTCGTATTTGTAGTTTCTGCAGGTGACAATCACCCCAACTTCCTTCTCTTTGACTGTGGGGACACTGTTGCAGCTGGTCTGGTTCAAAATCTTCCAGGACATGCCGGAGTATTCTGGAGGGTTGGAACATCTCGCTGAAATGGTGATTTTCCTTTCATTGGCCCACTTCCACGCGTTTCCTAATATGCAGTCACACGTGAAAGGGTTATTGTAGAAGTCTAGGTGATTGAGATTATTCAGATGTGAAAATGTCGACTTGTCAAACGTTTCTAGCAGATTGTTGTGCAAGGAGATTGTGTCGAGTTTGGAAGTGTTTTGGAATATTCTCGACGGTAATTTTCTTATGTTACATTTCGAAAGATACAACGTTTCTAACGAGTCGGAGTTGATCAAAGACTCGTTTGTTGGGAGTACAATATGACTGTTGGCGTCCAAGGATAGGGTAGTAAGCTTTGTGTTGGTGACAAACGAGTCCGGGTGAACACAACGGATTCTGTTCGTAGACAGAGAGAGCGTGGTGAGGTTCACCAAAAACTTGAAGTCGTTTGGTCCAACTACGTGAATTTTGTTATTACTAAGGTCAAGTATTGACAAACCTTTAAGGTGATCGAAGCATCCTTCGTCCAATCTTGACAAATGGTTACTGGAGATGAGCAAGTTCTGCAGTTTCCAAAGACCAATAAAAGCATCGGTCTCTATTTCTTCTATAGTGTTGTTTATCAGGGACAGGGTTGTCAGATTAACAAGTTTAGAAAAGGTGTTTCGTTTGATTATTTTGAGAAGATTACTGTCCATGCTCAAAGAGGACAAATTTTCCAATCCAAGGAAAGTGTCCATTTCTATGTCTTCAATAAAGTTGTAGTCTATGTTTAACGTATTTAGTTTTGTTAAGCTTTTGAATGCTCCTGGCTCAATCCTTTTTATCCTATTTCTGATTAAATTCATCGAAATCAAACTAACCAAATCAGAAAACAGGCCTTTTTCAATTTCTTCTACTTTGTTAAAACTGATAAAAAGGCGGGCTAGCGAAGAAAGTCCACGGAAAGTGCCGACGTCAATGTGGACCAGTCTATTACTGTCCAAATCTAGCCACTGAAGCTTGCTGAGGTTACCAAAAACTCCTGCCTCGAGCGTACCGATAATATTATTTTCTAAGTCAAGCCAAGTTAGGCTCTCCAAATTATTGAATATGTTAGGGTTCAAGCTAGATATTTTATTGTTCTCCAAGTAGAGAAAGGAGATGCCGCGCAGGTTGTTGAAGGCTCCGGGTTCAATAGTTCTTATGTTGTTGTGTTGTAACTCGGCACGGACAAGACCTTCGTACTTCGAAAAAGCGTTGGGTGGGATGGAAGATATGTTGTTGTATGAAATCTCAATGGCATACAAATTAGTATTCAGGTTTTGCGGGATCGATTCGAGCCCCGCCTTGACGCAGTCAACGAAAGTGATGGCGAAACCATAGCATGTGCACTTTTCAGGGCAGTCCGAGTAAACTTGAGCTGAGCAGAAGAGTGCAAGGCAACAGAACGTCAGCCCCCACGATCTCATGGCTGCCAATTTCAACCTGAAACACAGAAGAGTCAATATTCAGACTTGGCTAAATAAACAAATCGTTTCAGAGTGATAAAACGTCACTAAACCATCAACCTTAAATACTTAATAGCTATCAGTATTCAGTACTGGTCAAATTAACAATTGAGTGGACAAGGCATCAACAGTCATCAAACAATGGCCTCTTGATTTTCAATATTGACCTGAAACAAGTGACAAAAGTCCTGGCCAATCGAGAATATGGGTTAAAGACAGAAAAGTTAATCAAATTAGCACTTCCTGGCTACCAATATTAACCTAAAATATGTTTAAGCCAAATGCTTTGAGGTAAAATAATCTACCTATATTAAAGTTTGGAGATATGAATAAACCAAATTTTAAAATATATTTGATATAATTTATAGCATTCAAATTTTCGCTAGTTATATTTTTAGACATAATCAAATGTAGTTTAACTTTTTATTTAAATACATCCCCAAGCTAAAACTAATATTTATTTTTCTATACATTATTTTTGCAAAATGTATAGAGAAATAAATATTAATTATGTATTACAAAGATTTTTAAGACGGTACATTATGTCATTTAGTATATAAATAAGTATACAAGTATACAACCAAATAGTTATTTCCAAGCCAAAACATAAAATATTATTACAAATTATAATATATTATATACTATCTTTATTTCTATTGTAAAACTAGACTATAAAAGGTTTAATGATATAGGATAAAAAAATACACTAAAATATTTATAGAAAATTATTTTTTATATATGTTTTATTCCGAAAATGTTATTTATGATGTGCACATTCCCATAGCTTTAATTGTAGCGCGAATTTTCTTTAAATTTGGTGTGCATACATATTTATACAAGCGCTATGAAAATTAATGCAGAATCATATACACGAACAATATTGAAAGAAATTAAGATAATTTACAAGAAAAAGTCCTCAACAATTTCTATTAGATTTCATTCGTCTCTATAACAGCAGTTACATAACTCCGTTGGCCTTTGACCTGCTTATATTTAGATCGGGATTCGAATTCTGGTCGGGTGTAATAAGTGTGTGGCTTTTCCTAAATGGCTTTCAGCTAACTCTCTTAGCAAATGCGGGTACACTTTTAGTGCATATGTGTACAGCCCGAACAAGTAGTAATATGCGACGCGATGCTAAAAAATAAATAAAAAATAGACATACAGTATGTTTCATTAGTAATAGCAAATATTTAGGGAGGTTGTATCATTGATTATTCTGAGTAAAAAAATGCATATTAGCATGTGTCCAATTCTCAATGGCTGCGGAGATACAGCTATTTGAAAATGGTGCATACAGCCCCGACGCGCTGGAAGTTCTCTTAATTAAATGACCAGCGCGCAGCTTTCTGAATCAGCTGTGACTAAGAAGCAGTTATAAGCTTACGTTGCATGCTGTTAGAAGTGTTGTTAGGACTGCCGCACATCTTAACACATGCTGACTATGCTAATATTGTGTTTGTTTAGAGGCTTTTAATGAAAGTGCCGTTGCTGCTTGTAGGGCAGAGTCCCCAGCTCTCTTTATCACTTATGAACGTGTAATGAACAAATTGCGGTTGAAGCAGAAGACATACTTTGGTCGGTAGAACGTAGTTCTACTACAAGCACACGGAGAATTTCTACATGTAGTGTTGTTCCACATACAAGAGTATGGCGAACATTACGTCAGCCCAGCATGTGTCCATTTCACATTCAGCTGGCGCAACACCTTCAACCAGGAGATGGAGCTATTTGGATGGAATTTATTCGGTGGGTAAATGCTAAGCACCGGTTAATTTCACTAATACTGTTCAGTTTTAGGTCCTAGGTAGTGGTTTTAGCTTGAGGTAGATGGAACGAAATTTCCGGTAGTGCGCCTCCCCAGGTGGTGGATAGGGGGACAGGGACACTTAGATTAGGAGCTATACTCAACCCTAAATTAGTTAATATGATTATAAATTGGATAAACTAACGAATTAGTGGAGGTAGAGAAACAATGTAACGTAGGTTCTGAGTTACAGTCCAGGCCTCAGGACAGAAAGTAAGGATAAATAAATAATACTGTCCAGCGATGACGATACTTTCACGCGTGACGGTATCAACAATACCCACAACTCGCATTGTTCGTCCAACGAAAATCCACATGCCACTGTAGAAATAAAAGTTTAAATGTCGTTTCTCTGTTAACGTGTGGTGTAATGTGATAGCCACTCAGGTGGTTGGGCCTGTTGTGTTACAAAATTTCTTATAGGGCTCATTTATCTATAATTTCTGCAAAACGAGCTTTCACTACTATTGTAGAAGGTTACCTTAGTTATAAAGATCGGTATGATCCTTCAGCACGACGGAGCTCCTGCACATTACAGTCGTCAGGTGGAATATCCAAACTTAACTCTACCTGAATGATGGATCGGCCATTGTAGTCCCATTCATTGGCCACCAAGGTCTTCGGACCTCACTCCCTTTGATTATGGTTTGTGAAGATGGATTAAAAGTGAAGTATTCAAAGAAAAGGTAAATACAAAAGACAAATTGCTCGTTCGCATTATGAATAGTTCTGCCCTGATAAAAGAAAACCAAGACGACCTCGGAAGAACAACACGTTCTACTATACTACCACAAGAGTTGAAAAATGCATTGAGTTTGGAGGTGGGGTTTTTGAACATTTATTTTGAATTATAAATGATTTTTCATCTATTGTGTTTTATATTATGATTCAAACAGTCGATAAACACAAGCGAGTCATTTATAGTTCTTTGGCACCTTAAATAATGGCTATTTACGTGCCAGTTTCAAACAACTATATCCACGCATCCATTGAGAGTTGGACACGTGTTTGTATGATCCGTTTTACTCAGAATAATCGATAATATAACCTTCCATAATATTTGATATTCCTCCTGGAGCATCCTGTGTATTTGATAGACACAGAGATTTAAAGGGTATTATTTAAGAATAAGTACAGATATTTTTTGTTTATGAATTATCTTATACCAAATGTTACACTATATATAAAATTATTATTCTTTAGCATATCAGTCTTAATTTGGGCAAGCAAACATTTGAAACAATATTATCGCGAGCTATGGTATCGCTTGAATTCAGAAAGTGAATTTACATCTAGATCAAACCAATTTATTACCATTATTATTTCTCACCAAGTCTCTTACATTGCTTTGTTAAAATAAAAAAAACAATATCAAATATTAAATCAAACACTCATTAAGAGTTACAGTCATGAAAGGCATAATTTATTTCACTTCTTGGTGAAACAAGTCCAGCGCTGTACCAAAGAGTGGTATTTTGGGGGCTCAGGCCCTTCTAAAATTAATATTTATAAAGTATTTTAGTAGTCATCTTAAGTGCTTAAGATAGTGAGATAGTGGCTAATTGGCGTTTTATAAAATTCAAAAAAATAATAATTTGAGTCATGTTAAAAACAACTTTAATTTGTTAAAGAAGAATTCCTTGCCCTTTCCTGATAGACTTCAGCACGAGCCATGGCAGGTAGAAGAACATGCCCTAGAATATGCTTTGGGCAAGGTCCTGGACAGGTTTGAATACTCACACTTGAGCTCTAACCAGAAGTGTGGCTAACCTACTTCGGGACGAAATAAGTATTCCAACACTCACCTGACAAGGTGTGTTCTATATAATTAATTAAATAACATTTTGCCTACCATTTTAATGACTCACCAAAAAGGTATCCATGACCTAACAGCGATTTGCGGTCCCACAGATTTGGAACCACTGCTCTAGAGGGGAAAATATAAGGCATTTGCTTACTGGTCTTATTCTTTAAATTGAAAAATGACACCTGTACACGGGGATTGAGCCCAGTACCTTTGGTTTAGTAAGCCAATGTCCACTGAGCTATCCAGGAATCATCTCATGCCCAGGGCCATTAAGATCACGAGCTATCAGAAATGCAGCAAACATTGACTCGGTATTTGGATTTTTTATGGGAGAATCTATAACCTTGTTCATTTTACTGACTGGAAAACCCATTGAGAAGAGGCCATTGGGAAGATCTAGACGCAAACGGGAGGGTAGCCTTAGAATGGACCTGAAAGAGATAGGGTGCAATGAGGTGGACTGGATAAAACTAGTTCAAGATAGGAATAGGTGGCGTATTTTTGTAAATGTGGCAGTGAACTTTCGCTGTCCTAATACCATAGAGTAAGAAAGTAAATTTGATTAAGAATTAAGTACGAACTAATAATGATTTTATTTTAAATTGTTTTAGCTAAGGAAGTCAAATTATGGACACAACAACACAGGGACACATTTTGCAAACGTATTCTACCAGCAGGAAAAGTTGATTTATATGGCCCACATGAAATAATAAAGCCACCAGCATACAATCTTTCGAATAATAATAATAATAATAATAATAATAATAATAATAATATCATCGCATTATTTTAACATTAAATTTTTGCAGGATGGGCCTTTATTCTGACAGCTAGAAAAGATACTACATCTACTTTCATCAAGCCACGTTATCTGCAGCCGTCACTTTTTATATATAACATCAATAACTATAAAACAACACTTATAATATAGAAAAATGTTAACAATTTTAAGCTACAAAAATTATATTGGCTTATAATATGAAAATTATGATATATTGCAGTTTTAGGGAGTAATATATTATTACAGTAATTCGGCTCTTTTCTTTATTTAGTGTAGATATATTTGGAAGTTGTATATAAACAATATTTTTGTGTTTGGATTAATTAATTAACTACTATGCTATGGACCCTAATAATACATTAAACTTGTAGTGGTTAAAATATAGTAAGCTTTTAGTTGAAAGATAAATTATCCCCTACTATATATAAAAGCAGAACTAATGACCTGATAAATATTTTTGGTCACATTATTAACTTTACCATATATTGTAAAGTAATCTAAATCAAACTGTTTAGTAAATGCAAGATATTAATATAAATATTTACCACAATAAATAAATTATAGCTTTTTTAGTTACCAAAATTACTTATCCTTAATTATACATTATTCGTCCCTATTGGCATAATTTATCATTTCTGCTCATTAGATAACATTTTACTGAACTAAAATTGTATAAAAATCATTTTAAATACACAGCAAATAATTCAAAGTTAATTAATAACTTATCTTTGATTACAATGAAGTAAGAATTTATTAAATCTCATTAATATTTGGGAATTGGTCTAATATCTAATTAGATTGAATTAGATTAAACATTATATTAGATTAGTTTGAAATATTAAACTTGGAAGTATTAATAATATTTTTAATTGTAAAAATAAAATTTATTCTTACTTATCATGAAAAGCTATTCCAAGATGCAGACAGTCATTTTGAACTCAATCTTTAAGGTCAATTAAAAAAATCATATTTTCTATAATTTGTCGTAAGTAAACTGCAATTAATTAATTTTAAAAGCTAAAAATACATTATTCATTTTAATGTAAAATAGTCCCCAGATAATAATCTTGAACAAAATCAGATGAGATACTTTCAAAACTATTTAAAATTTAAAAAATAATTAATTGGTTTCTAATATAATTTTATTAATAAAAACTAATATATCTAACTATTTATTATGAAAAAACTTAACAGATACCCATTTTGAGCTCAATCACTGGAGCAATTTTTCTACATATTTAAATTTAAATAAATGTAGCTCATCAGTAAATTACCCTTAAACAAATCTAACCCCAAAAAACAAGTATACTCTTTTATTAGTCTTGTAAAACCTTCTAATATACAGTTCAAACGAACTCGTTGAGCTATTTTAAAAATATGTATTATTTTTGAAAATCACTCATCAGTAAATTACCCTTTAACGAATGTTTACATAAACAAACATGTATGCGGTGTTATTTGGGAGATATACCGCTCTCTAGATAAACATTTGAAAGAAAATAGTAATAGCATCTTTCCAGTGCTGGATGGCACAAAGGAATAATGGGACAAGGAAACAAATAAGAATTAGATTATTCCACATAACTTCAAATTTTATAATTTCTACTTCTTATCATATTTGAGCTTAAAGATTTGTTTACTATATATTAAATAGTTGATCTCAAATTCTTTGTAATATTAACACTCAATCACTTCATTTAAATTCGTTTGGCAGATGTTAACCTCTAAAATCAATTTTATACCTTTTACTTCTTAACATATGTGAGCTTAAAACATTGTTTTGTCTATACTTTATCTTATATGTGTAAGTTCTTTTAACGGATTTTTTAACGTGTAAACAATTATTTTAGACTTTTCGTCAACTTATGTGTAATCCAGTTGATGATGCATTATTTAATTTTTTGATGTTAAATATTCATATCTGACAATATGTTTTTCACCAGAAGTAAATCCTAAGCATACTTTTTGACTTGTAATTTTACTCAATACATCTACCAACTCATTAATTGTCTAATTTATAAAATTTAAATTCTTTATACATTTTTCCAGAATAATCTATCTAAGTCTTAACTTTTAAATACCATTAAATGAGTTTTATCCCTAGTAACAAGTATACAGAGCTATTTTTCATAACACACTATACACAGATATATATTTTAGAATTTTTCAAAATGTATCACTTACTTTCAAACAGTTTAGCCCAAAAATAAAAAAAAATCGTTAGAGCCATTTTTAAAAGATTAAAAATTAAAAAAACACTAATCAGTAAACTACCTTTAAATTGAGGCTTAGGGTAAAAATCAAAAAATCATTATGAGCTATAGCCATATAAAATCTAAATATCAAGTTTGAACAAAATCCATTAGACTGTTTTAGATCCTTGGCCAGGGACAGACAGACAGGCAAACAGACAGACATGGGAACAGACAGAATTGTAAAATCCACTTTTTTGGGTTCGGATTCTCATAAAACGTAAGGATTCATCATAATCTCAAGATTGATTTATTTTTCACGATTACAATAATTTCTCTTGCTATGAGAAAGTAAAAAATCTTTCTAAGCTATTCTTCTTGCCATGTTCTTGCTGTACTTAGTAAGCTTTCGAGAGTCTTTCCTTGCAAAGTGATGTGGAAACTTGGAAACCCATATTATATTATTATTATTATTATTATTATTATTGTATTCAAAGAAACCAAATATCTTATAAGTTAATATTTATCTATGACCTCTGACTTGTTTTATACTTCTTCATCATAAAAATATCAATAAACAGTTCAAAGAGTATTTGATAGTGATAAGGAATAGAATATTAATAATAATATGTTTTAAAGGCTTGACCAGTGGCGCACCCGGAAATTTCATTTGAGGAGTGGGGGGGAAACAATCATGGTTGTGTCCAGAGTTAAGTTCGGAGGAGGGTGGGTGTTTAGGGGACACATATTCATAGCCACTGATAGTGCAGTTAATTCCTTTTATGGTAACTGTATTAAAGCATTTTTTCCAGTACTTTTTTCCAGTACTTTTTTCCAATTGGTAACTTTTTGGGGACTAATAACGTGTGTAATGGTAGGCTTACCATAACATTTTCTTCACAAACCAGGACACTTTTAGTGTTTAGCTTGAAGAGAAGCATCAATGGTGGCGGAACACTCTATGTAGATGTTAGGGGGCAGTTAGAAAAATATAAAGGTTTTTGCTCTTCAACATAAAGGGGATTCTAAGAATATTTTCTAGGAAAATGTTGCAAAAAAGTTTGACCCAGCTAGTAGATGTATGAGGGGGTCTTTCTTTCCTTTATAAATTTTAAAAATTTAAATATTTCTAGAAGATTTTCAGAATAACCTCTGTCCGGAATATTAAAATATTAGTTTCCTCTAGAGGCTATTTAAAATAGTTTTTCTCTGGACATTTTTTTAAAAATGGATTCTATAAAAGCAATTTGGAATGGTATTTGTCCAAAGATTTTTTTGAAAATTACATCTGACGGAATTTTATTGAAAAACGGATGTTCCAGAAGCTATTTGAAATTGTATCTGCCTGAAGATTTTTTGAAAATTACATGCACTTATAAGCCACTTAGTATAGTGATAATATTGGAAAGTTTTAAAAATTAGATGCATCTACAAGATACTTTGAATGGTACTCTCCCAACAAATTTTAGAAAATTGGATGCCTCTAGAAGTTGTTTGACGTAGTCCTTTGCTGGCAAATTTTTGAGAATTAATTTGATGTATTGGTGATGGAGAGAGCAGCTGCCTTTATGTGCCCCTCCCCTACTGGGCGTGACACTGGTCCTGCCTACCGTTGCTCATGGCAGATATTTAACAACTGTTGATATTACAATATGTATACAATCAAATTAAACACATATACTTGTCATTATTGTCTTTAATTTGGCCAAGAAATATTTTTGTCAAAATCTGCAAAAACCGTGGACTTCGCTCACATTTTATTCCATCCTAGCTTAAGAAACAGAATAGAGAGAAATTTAACCACCCACCTCTGGTATTTACCAGAAGGCGAAAGGAAAGATTTAAAAAAAATATCCTCAGTGCATTTGGTCAAGATGGTCTGGATGAAAGTCCATCCCACCAATCACACGGCCACATATGACAGTGCGTAGCTAAAGTCGGTTTGTAATAAAAAATATATTTTAATTTATTTATATATATAAAAATTCAGAGTACAGTAGTTTTAAATGATAACAGATCACTATTTATTTTAACACCATTTGTTAAAAGTTACCTCTCCTAGAGAACATTCAACTTGGTTTATGAATACATTAAAAGGAATTTAGTAGTTTATAAAAAATCATTTATTTTATTTTTAGACGATACAACTATATAAATAAAGTAAAAGATGGTCAAGTCCTTGAACGAACATATCAGCCATTTGAGGTCCACCGGTTCGATTCGGGCTGGTGGCAGTAAGTATAACAAGGAAACTTGTTAATGCTGCGTGACTTACTACCCATCCGGACCGTTATTATATTTACATCAACTGAGCTGGGATATGTTAAGTAGATTTTAGAGTAAATGTAGACGCATTTTCTTGCATAATAGGAAACCATTTTAGTAAAAAAAACACCTCCAGCAAAACCGGTTGACCCTAATCTCCCTTTCACCGGAAAGTTGACACTTGACGTTTATTCCGCGTGCTGATTGTATCAGTTCCCATTTACAGTCTAATTTTCATAGGAAGGGCCTTTAAAAAAACTTTCTTTGTGCCTGAAACTGAAAGTATTTTACTATTTTATCATTGTTATAATATATACATCAAAAATGACATCTGAGGATCACATGACCTAACGTATGGGTAGATGAAAGTAGATATGGTAAATTTTCTATTTGTTAGATAAGGACTTTCCTATAAAAATTGTGCTTTTTTTGGTTTCATGTATAGTACTAGCAAAAATAACAACACATATTTACAATCGTCACTAAAATTATATAACACAAAGAACATGCCACCCACGTCAGTGATCACATGGTCTGAGTTATGGCGTCACTCTCACACTATACTGGATTGCTGATAATGGAAATCTCGGCGTTTGAATTCCAATCTAGTGTACAAATGGTATTTTTTCCTAAATGATTACTTTCTCTTCTTATACGCAAATGTGAGTACATTTCCTCTAAACTATGTCTTCCTCGTCCTTAATCCAATAGCATAGTGAAACTCGTTTAGACGTGATGGGTAGTAAGATCCTGTACATACAAACAAGAACGTGACATGTGTGATCTAGCGACATGACTTGTTAACAATTATTTTTTTAAATGTATACACTCAACACCAGGGAAATGAATTGTTAATAATAGTTCTTAATGTGGGCTTTCTGAAACAAATTGCAATATCAACATACGACGTACAAACGAATTTTATTCTAGAAAAGACTCAATATTCAGTTCTAAAGTACTGAGATAATTCATCACTGTGAAAGGGAAAGTATTCTTTCATCAAAATTATTTATTTTTACGTCCTGCCAAGATTCGGAACTTGGGTCCTTAGTTTAGTAGACCGACACACCACCCACCAATTTAGTCAACGTATCCAACAAAGGTTAAGTGATGGGGATGAGAATGGTAGCAGAGGAAATTTGCCAGCCAAAACGTGAGGAGATTATTGAAAAGCAAGTGTGAAACTCTTATGTGAAAAATAACTCTTAAATGCATCCAGTTGATATTCGAACCCTGACGTCCCCTCCTTCTCTCCTTCAACAGCGAACAAGTTCTTTAATGCCTTAATGTGGTGATTTAGGGGAGGCGAGAAAAGGTAGCCTAAGTGTTTTTGCAATTTTTATTGCACATTTTTTGGTCTAAATAAAAAAAAATTGTTTCATTAAAAACATAGATTTTAATTTTCTACACATACTGATCTTAACATTTTTTGAAAATCTGTCAAGGGTGTCCTGGAATTTAATGGAAACAATCTCTCTTCATTTAGAAACTTTGTCAACTAATACCGCTATGATCGTGACAGATATTCAACATCTGTTGATATCACCACGTGAAGAAAATTAAACCCTAATTTCTATTGAAACAATATTTTATTTACTTAAACAAAAAAAAACTAGTTGTATAAAAACTGCACATTACTGTGTGTACTTGTCACTAAAATTATGAAACATAATAAACCCACCTGAGAAGGGTGAATTTGAAAGAAATGAATCATATTTTCACTGTAGACAGTAAATAAAACCATATTGATAGGGTTTGAGAGGGGCGAGAGATCAGGGGTTGTGGAGAAAGGCAGGAAAGATATCAAAACTCTCGGATGGGATGGAACTAAGTCCATCGAGCATCGTCAGGCGCCATAGCCGCTCATATAGTCATGTTGTAAGAGCGGTCGTTTCTTATTTTAAACTACGTTTTAACATTTGTCGGGCAATAAACAGATCAAGAAGTTTGCCAAAGATTTTCACGAACACCAACGGCACGTGGATTAATGTTGAGTTCATTTAATCTTATTTGCTAGCGACGTGAGGTCAGAGTTTGAATCCTGGGTGGGTGCAATGAATATTTTTAAAATAGATTTTTACCCACTATTCATCCACGCAAATGCAGGTACATTTCCTCAAAATATTACATTAGTAATTTTATATCATTAGTGTAATTAAATGAGTACAGCCTGGACGAGACTGAAAATTAATGATACGTGAAGCAACAAAATAAAACTTTGTCTTGAGTGTTCCACGTCTTACAAGCCGTCAGGAATATCCAAATATTTACACTAATAGGGTAAGAATGAGAAAGGTAATATTGAAATTAAATATAGCCGTACTTAGGTGGAGGATGAGTGAGGAATAATTTAGAAAATAAAAATCAATTCAATGCAACCTATTGAGTATCAAATATGGACATCCCCATCGGCAGCAAAACAGATATGAGAATGACGCCTTTCTTTATCCATGAGTCTACTGGTGTACCTTTAAATTAACTAAAGGATGATGATGGTTGTGGTTTTATGCTACAGGCAATGAACAGTCCCCTGTGGCTTTGCTTCTATTCGTAATTGTTAGTAAAAAAAAATTGTAACAGATTATTATGTCTGCTATACAGCTATAGGATCATTTTTCAAAACATCGTCAGTATTTTCTGATTTAGTGGATAAAATTAATCAGAAATAAAAATTTGAGAAAAACTTTTCGTAATAAAGAAAGTAGGCTCCTATTGCAATCATTAAAATGGTCGACCTCAAAATTATTATGTATATTTACATTTTATGTGCATCCGAATCCAAAAAAGGATTCTTCCAATTTTGAGTGTCCCCATGTCTGTACCCAGGTTAAAGCCTAAACAGTTTTTATATATTTTAATCACACTGTATTTTTAGATGGTATGTAATTATGTGTCAGGATATTTATTTTTTATTTTGACCTTAGACCTCATGTTGTTTCTTAAGTACTGATTTTTGAAAACTCAAAATATTTCAAAATAGGCTTTATCATTTTTTTAAATGGAGGTCTGTGGAGTGTCAAACATGACATGATAAATAAGTATATATAATTTGATTAAAAACGTTCATTTAACGGGAGTTTACTGGTTACAGATTTTTGAAAAATTAGACATTGTCGTGTCCCAGAGTGATCAGGTCCAGGAACAATAGGATTGGAACGTTTGATTCTCTGCAACTCCACATCCTTGATAGGAACCTTGAATCTTAGAGCTAGAAGATAAACTCGTACGAAGTAATATGATAGATTAACTATTTGTTGCTTCTAAAGTACAAGTTGTTTCAACAAGGAATCCAGAATAGTAACGTTCAGACTGTGTTTGTCTTCTTCTGACGTGTGTGTGTGTGTGTGTGATTGAGAGAGAGCTAGAGAGTTCAATCTACAGCGTTTATATAGAATATAGCCCTCTTGTTTATATCTAGAATTTCTATTCTACGTAATACAAGTGGTGTAACCGTGGACTTTTGGAACATCAGGGGACAACATGTGACCCTGGTAGTTTCCATTGTTTGCTCTTAATGGACCTATCTATGCATTTTGAATAGAGGCTGTGTTTCAAGTCATATAGCCCCAAAAATATGTAAATTCTATATTAACTTAGCTTTGTTACTACCTATATCCAATGATACCTTAGTCACACCTTCTCGTATTACGTTTATATTTTATTTAGTACACCTTAATAATTATATTTTTTATTATTAATTGGCTGGTGGCTCATCTTATTCACTTAATACTCCTTAAGGTGTGAACCATACAACAACATTTTTCATAAATATATATCTTTAATGATTTCTCAAAATCGTTATCTGTGGATTGTTTTATATGATAAATAACAATGTATGTTGATATTTCTAAAGTAAATTTATTCATAAGCGGTTTACTTATGAACTATTTTTGAAAGTTTGAAATTGTTCGAAAGTGGTCCTTTAAGATTTTGTTCACATTTTAACAGGGTACTTAATATATTTTTTTAAAGTGATAAATAAGAATATGTTTTTATTTTTACAACTATAAATAATTAAATTTATGAGAAAATTGGTATAATTTTGTAATATCAGAAGAACGTTGAAGACGAGTGGTATACCCTGATTTTGGTCGGAAGATCAGTAGAGAAAATACAAACATATTTCTTTGTGGCCGACATTGACAACATTTCTTTATACTATACTTGTGTTATTTTATAGGTATTAATAATATCTATCAAAAGTGACAGATGCATATAACATGAATTTATGTATGAATATATTAAAATGGTTTTAGTAACTTTAGTAACTAACTTCTACTGTTCTTCCTACCAAAATTATTCTATAGAAAAGGAACTATGGATGATATATTTTGAGACGGGTGTTCAACCCGGAAGAGGAAAGGGATGAGAGTGAAATAAAGGAGAAGGGAGAAATTGCAAAAGAGGAAGAAAGAAGTCCCACTTGTAAAGAGGTGGAGGACGCATTAAATAGGATGAAATAAGAAAAAGCATCAGGTGTGGACGAACTGTCTGAGGAAAGGATAAGTGCTGCATGCGAAGCAGGTATACAATGGTTATACAGTGTGCCGAGAGTGATTTGGAAGGAGAAAGGGGTACCGGAAGACTGAAAAAAGGGAGCTATAATACCTATTTTCAAGAAAGGAGACAGGAAGAGGTGTACACATTTTAGGGGAATAACGCTGATGTGCCAATGTACAAAAATATATGAGAAGATTCTGGATAATAGATTAAGAAATAAAATGAAAGGAAGGTGGAGAGAGCAACAGCACGGATTTAGGGAACAGAGGTCTACAATAGACTTGATATTTGCCAAACAACAGCTGATGGAAATAAAGTATGAATTTGGGAAAGACATGGTATTGTTATTTATAGATGTGGAGAAGGCATATGATAGCGTGTTTAGAAATAAAGTTTGGAAAACGATGGAGGAGGCCTAAGGAGAAAGAGGAGTTGTAATGAGTGTGAAAATCATATGTGAAAATAAGAGCTGTGATAAGGTATGGTGGGATGAGGAAGAGGAAGTAAAGGAACAGATACAGGAATGGAATAAGGGAGTGAAAGCGCGTGGAATTAAATCTAGCATAATGAAGTCTGAGGTGATGGTAGTGAAAAGGAAGAGGATAAAGCCTAGTAAAGCTATAAAGTTGGATGAAGTGGATCTGATAAAAGTACATAAAGTAAAATATCTTGGAAGCGGGATTGAAGCTAAAGGTGGAAGTGGAGAGGATCTAATGAGAAGAGGACAGCAGGGATAGTTGTTCTATAGGCGTAGAAGAGACCTGCTATGGGGAAGAGAATTGCCCTCGAAGTGTAAGGAAGTGTTGTACAGGGCGTACTTTGTACCCATTGTCACATATGCAGCAGAAACATGAACATGAATGTAAGAAAGACTAGTAAAGAGGAGGCCATTGGAATGAAGTTTGTGAGGAGCATGTTAGCTGTCACGAAGAGAAACAAGGTTAGGAATGAAGTTATCCCAGAAAGTGTGGGGGTAGAGGGAGTACATGAGGTAGTAAAGGAAGCAAGACTAAGATGGTATGGATAGTATGGGCATGTAATGAGTATGGAGAAGGAGATGATGTCAAAGAAAATTATGGACATGAAGTATGTAGAAAAATGACCGCAAGGGATGACAAGAAAGAGATGGGAGGAGCAGATAACACAAAGTGTATAAATTAGAAGTGAAGAATGGAAGCAATTAAAGGAGGAGAAATGGTAGAAGGATAGAGGAAGATGGTGGCATTTTACTAAACCAACCCGATCACAGCCTGGAAATGTTGGTGATAATGAAGATGATGATTGTGATGTATAATTTGTTTTTTAAGTAAAAGAAAACTATTTATATATTATATACATTGGATGAGATGGGAGGGGACATATTTTAAGGTAAGTATTTTGGTAATTTTTATAGAAAAAAGTTTTAGACCAAAATAAATCAAATATTGCTTCAGTAGGCTAGATATATATAGTTTAATTTGATACACACTGTAATCAGAACAATTATTGAACAATTGTCATGGGCGTCCCGGGATTTAACTAGGAATTTTTTATTAATATAAAAGTCTTATGTTAAAATGGTTCTATGACCATAACAAATAAAGAGTGGTTGAAATCACCGTGAGTAAATATTTAATTTATTTTGGTCAAAAAATATTTGCAGTAACAACTACATCATATTAACCTTATATAGCACCCATTCTTTCCCCACCCTTAAAATTTGTTACAAACGAATGGAAAAACAAACAGGTTTTGGCATAGAGTTTTTTACTGAGATACCTATATCGCAATTTTTCTTATTATTACATTTTTTTTTTTACTCCTACGCTGTAAAATTAATATTAAGTTTAAATTAATGCAAAATGTATAATTTTCTTGTTGGTGTACTTTATCTCGCCAAAATTTTACCAAACGGTGGTATAAAATGAAGTGCAATTTATTATCGTAACCAAGCAAAACTTTTAATCTGATGAAAAGTTTTAATGTAACTCTACTTTTATAAAAGGAAATAAAAGGATCAAAATTAACTTGAAAATTAATCACATGGCATGTATAATAAGAGATAGAAAAAAATCAGAATGTTGTTTTAAAATTCCCTCTTTGTTTTTTTATTTCAATACTCCCTATAACCCACACTGGTAGGCACGCGGATTAAATGTCAAGCTCATCTTTTCTGGTTTGTCGATGGCAGGGGAATGGTCTTACAATGAATCTGAACTAAGAAATGATA
This sequence comes from Timema bartmani, assembly GCA_902151455.1. Taxonomy (NCBI): domain Eukaryota; kingdom Metazoa; phylum Arthropoda; class Insecta; order Phasmatodea; family Timematidae; genus Timema; species Timema bartmani. The sequence goes on along the minus strand of CABFWB010001041.1, from coordinate 75,126 downwards.
TACAATAGTGATAAAAATAAAATAATCGTAAAAAAGTTATTACATATATATTATATTGATTCATTAGCAATTGTTTATTAGTATCAGATTGTGGTAGGAGGTAAATTTAAGAAATACAAACATGTTTTTTGTGGTCAACCTAGGCATTATTTTACTATATCATTTATTTTAGTATTTTTTCATAAAAAAACGCCATGGCTTCAGCCCACAAGCAAGCTATACCGACCGAACGGCCGCAGCACGTTAGCGATGATAGTGCCAACGTCTGCGGATAAAGGGTGTCATGTGGTCAGCACAACACTCTCTACGGCCGCTAATCTCAGAATTTTAGACCGAAGGCTCTACTTCTTTATTCAGGTAGCTCATTTGTTCTCACGTGGATGTGTTGACACCATTTCAGACCCACTGCTTCACATACAAGACTGTAAACACCGGGGATCAAGCCCTGGACCTTTGGATCAGTAGCCAGGAGCTCTGAACAATACACTCAATAAGTATTGAAATTATATATCATTAGTGAAAACTGTAGAACATATTTATTAAAGTATGAGTATTATAATTATTTTTTGATTGCCAATAAAGTAAATATACCATAAAAGTTATTAATGGTAGAGTTTATTAGTGCAATAGGATAGTTTTAAGGGCGTGACCTACACTTATGGGTTCGCAGACAAAATGTCAGGCTCAGCTAGACTTGTTTGATGGTAGTGAGGACAGGGCTAGAAATACAGCCTAGTGTAATGAGATTAGATTTCCTAAATTGTTTCCCACGCTCCCCCCCCCCC
>CABFWB010001041.1:62690-74230 GCA_902151455.1 Timema bartmani | reverse complement strand
CCCCTCCCAACTTAAACACGGTTATATTTGCACTTATAAGAAGTGCATTCTCATTATATTTAAGAAAGTATTGGTAAACCACATTGGCTTGTAGAGAGTTTTTATCAGAAATTACTGATGCAAGTATATCAGATTCAATACCCGGCAATGCCATAACCGTATAAGTGTTAAAATGAGAGGTCCTCCTTTAATAGATTGAATTCTGTGAAGCTGGATGTTGTGTTTTTTCTAGAGCTAGTTTGTAAGTCATGTGTTAATAAATAATCATTAGATTAAGTAAGGTGACTTTGGGTGTCCCTAATTAAACAAACACAATAATAAATCACATGCAGATAAACTGCGCCACTGCAATTGGCTTAGATTCTAGCCTAAACTTCCTCATCACCGGAAATCACGATCTATTGGGATCACTAAACAATATAAAAATAAATACGTTGGAAGATTCTGCAACAAAACAAGTCAACATCTACTTCTATTGTAAAATATAAATAGTTTAGCAATAAAGTGAGCAATTGCATCTAATAGTTGCTATTTAAATTATTTTAATGCAGTTTGGGGTATAAACAGGTTCCACTAGACCTGAAGTCAGCTTCCTAAACACTCAGCTTCGGGGGTGGGAGAAAAATTAGACAGGTTCCCCTAAATTACTATTTAGTATTCCTGAGTACGCATCCACAGGAATAGAAAGGCTTGAACCAAGTACCCTAAACTTCTAGTGGTCAGTAGTCCTAAACACCCAGCTACAGGGACAGCCAGGATTTAACCAGGTTCTCCTGACATTCTAGTAGTCAGTAGTCTCTAAACACCCAGATACAGGGACAGCCAGGATTTAACCAGGTTCTCCTGACATTCTAGTAGTCAGTAGTCCTAAACACCCAACTACAGAGACAACCAGGATGAACACAAATACACCTCGACCTGTAGTTTACGTAGGCCTGCCCCTCGATCACCCAAAAATCTAACCCTTCATGCTTCCACTATGGAGCAGCTCTGTGCTAGGTCCCTAGTGCAATCAGTCAGGTAACACTGCTACCTTTCACGGTAAACGGAATCTATCTACCCACCACACCACGAAAAAACAGCAATATGATAATTAGTTAAAATATTTTTCATGCATACCTTTTATTTTAATACAGCACCAAAATTCACATTAATCCAGACGAGAAAGAAAACCGTACTTTGCATGAGTTTTAACACTTTAATGTCCAAATAGTCCGTGCAAACGTTTAAACGAACCCGCTAAAGAAATCAATTTATTCCACTCTGTTCATAAACTGTTAATGTTTTCATAGTAGTGCACTTTTCTTCTTACAATTTTGAACTCAACCAAGTCGATGTATTTAAACAGTGGAGGACTTTGATAAATTGACCTTTATCTCGAAAAGCAAACGAACGACTGATGTCGAGTCGCGTCCGTTTCTACGTACCAGAGCGAGACAAAGATGGTTGGCTGTATCTTTATCACTAACAAACATATTCAATTTTTTTATCATTGACGACGCACACATCAGATTTTTTTATATACGAAAGGAAAGGCATTTTAAGTCCCCTCAAAAAATAAACTAAATAAATGAAAACAAAACAGTACAGTAAAGTTCTATAGCACGTCAGGAGATGCATAATCATTTCGTCATGGTAAAGCTAACAATACTTTTTTACCTTTAATGGTGAGCACGTGGGGAAAAGGTGTCACAAAATTATAACCATTAAATCTATTTCCAGGTTTACATATTTCCAGCTATGTATTATATATATATATAATGCTAGACGATAAAATTGGGTGAGAAACCATTTAAGGAAAAAAAAATTATAGAATCTATATTCGAACCTGGATTCACCCCCCGACCTTCCCATCACTAAAAACCAAACTAAATGAATATGAAATTTAGAACAATTACCCATGTGGCATGTGTTTATGCAGCTGTTATTTTTGACAGGTAGTATAAATTCAACCCGCCTCAGTGGCGTAGTTAGCTATCGCGCTAGTTTCGTGTTGAGCTAGACTACCGAGGTAGGAGAGATCGAGGTTAGAATCCCGGTCGGGGAAACTGAGGGATGATGTTTCCTAAACGGTTTTTTAACTCTCCCTCCACGCAAATGCGGGTTCCCTTCCTCTATTTTCAAACTTCTCAATTCATAACGCATTAGCTTAATTATTAATTAAGCGTATAACCCGAACGGTTAGTAAGACGCGGTGCTAAATAATAATAATAATATAAATTTAGGCGTTTATAAGATACATTTCGGGAAGTTTTTTTGTCAATTTTAATCGAGTCACATATTTTATGGACTTTGCAGTAATTTTTTTACGTAATGATCCTACTATCAGACAGTTAGTTTTTTATGTAATGATCCTACTATCAGACAGTTAGTTTTTTACGTAATGATCCTACTATCAGACAGTTAGTTTTTTACGTAATGATCCTACTATCAGACAGTTAGTTTTTTACAATTTGAAATATTATAAACCAAGGAGCTTACAAATATATCTTTATTGATATTTTTCAATTCATAAGTTTTAACATGACATAATTTTAATGCTTAGTTTGCGTGTTTGATGAGGGTATTCAAAGGAAATGCATCCGTATTATCTCAGAGAGATAACGGGGAAAACCACAATGATGAATAACATGTAGAAGACCTCCTCCCAGTGCAGCCTCAAACATCTTGTTGACGGTCTACGACAGTTTTTATAGATTCCATAAAGTGCGCATCTTTGTGAACTATCATTCCAGCGACTTTTGGTCTTAATTCTGTTTTAGAAATTCATGTATTTGATCTTCAAAAATTAAAAAATACCCGTTTCTGTGGCCACATGGTCTAACGCGCTACTCTCGCGGTAGACTGGACTGCTGATGACGGGGAGATCAAGGTTTGAATCCCTGTCGGGTGTACTGAAGGTGTTTTTTCCAAAAATGGTTTTCCACTCTTCTATGAAAATGCGGGTACACTTCATATAAATATAACCTTATCAATCCCTAAAACCACAAGCGTATAACCCGAACGGGTAGTAAGATGTGGTGGTAAACAAATATTTAAAAAAAATCTTACTTATTGAAAAAATAAGCACAATATATTTACTTAACCCAAGAACGTGTGTGTGTGTGTGTGTGTGTGTGTGTGTGGGTGGGTGGTGGGGTGAGGGGGGGAGACAAGAAGAGAGCCAACTATGTTTAGTTTTAGAAGTAGCACGTCTTTCAAAAAAGTTGGAATTCTATATTTTACATGGGCGAATCTTTATTTGAGAGGATGTTAATTTGTAATGACATTTATAACGTTTTTTGGTACATTAATCTATATATTTTTTAACAACTTAACACAAGCCATGATCCCCAACTGTGGACACGTGGACTAGATGTCGGACTCATATAGTCTTATTTGCCAGTGATGAGAGATATCGAGGTTTGAATACTGGTTGGGGGTACTGAGTTAGCCTATCCTAAAAGGTTTTACACTCTCCCTCCAAGAAAATACTGGTATATTTCCTCTAGATTCTACATTCCTCATCCCCACCTGGTTAGTGTAATATGCGGATTGCCCTAACTGGTAGTAACCTAATATATGGTGCATAAAAGGTGCAAAAGGGTTTTTAGCTTTCACCTATATTAATTTCACCCCCTTTTCTAGTGGTCGCCAACCCTTATGTTACCAAGGGTGCATCTGAATTTCTCAACTTTTTCGCGGGTTTATTTATACACTATATATTTATTTTATTTTAAAATAGGACCATAGGTAGGTTAATATAAAGGATTTATTTTGGCAATACATTAAATTACACTATCATACAAAGAAGACATTATTCATTGAACCATACATAAAAATGTATGTTAATATGTGATTTTTAGTGTTATATTTGGAACTGCATTTCATTAATTATCTTTTTAAATTCTGTACAATAATTTGACGCTGCAGTTCTTAAACAGTCCCTTGGATTATCATCTGAAAAACGAGATATAAATTTTTGTTTTCACAATTTTCGCTGTGAAGAATGCTAGTTTTCATAGGTAATATGATCCAAAATATGATATAATTTTTATTGTAAAGATAAAACATACTCAAAGAAAATTTAGTTTGGTATACTAGTTTCCGAAAATTGTTGTCCGTATGTTAAGCCTAGGGGGATAAGTTGTTCTGTAGTTCCAAAATCTCTGATTCCAATGCTTCAACATTCGTTTCGTACATTTTATTAATGTATTTGGCAATGATACTGATATCCACAAAATTAAATATATTTTCAGAAAATATATAATTGGCTTAACTTCACTCAATTGTGCACATCTTTTATTGAAGACATTGCACAACTTTACTATGTAGCCATAATATAATTTTTTATTAAAACAACCGTTTATTTCGATTCTTGACATGTTTGGAAATTGTGTCTATACATTTTTGTATATTTCTTATTTTTAGAGAAAACTTAATTTCAGTATGATTATCTTGGTTGATGGGCGCATGCAAAAGGGCCGATGGGCACACGTGAACCCGCGGGTGTGGGGTTGGCAACCCATGCCCTATTCTATTTCTGGTTCGCACTCAGCAAGTTTTAACCTCTCAATTATCTTATCTTTCTTAGTGCTGTTCTTATCTTTCAATGGATTAAAAAATTTATTTGTGTTTATAATTATTATAGTGGTCTTTTTGTGTCAGCATGTCTTTAAAATAAAATAATAATAAATTTCTCAAATTAACAAAAGTAATATCCAGGAAACTTAACTCTTAATTTTAAAGTAAGTTTAAAGAAATGGTGATAGGGAGATTCGTGGAAATAATTGATAAGATATCAAGAAGATAAGTTAGGAAGACTTAAGGAAAATGAGCTAGGTTTTGTCGAGTTTAATCTTGTGGAATTGGCTCTCATGGATTTAGGTATTGTAGGGTTAGTTAGTGTAGAGCTAGGTCTTGTGGAGGTAGGACTTTTGAAGTTAGATATTGTTGAGTTAGGTCTTGTGGAGCTAGGTTTTGTGGGGTTTGATCTTGTGGAGTTAGCTCTCATGGAGTTAGGTCTTGTGGAGTGAGATGATGGGGAGTTATATCTTGTGGAGTTAAGTTTTGACTTTTGGGGCGCTAGGTCTTTTGAAGTTAGATATTGTTGAACTAGGTCTTGTGAAGTTAGGTCTTATGGAGCTAAGTCAAGTGGAGCTATGTCTTGGGGGGTTATATCTCATGAAGCTTTAGTCTAGTGACTTGAGGTCCACTGCGTGTTTGAACAGTTAAGGATGTTTGAAATAAATTAATGAAAAGGGGACTTTAAGGCTTAGTGGTGTTAGGCCCAATAAAGTTTGGGTCGTTAAAGTCTATTCTTTATAAATTTAGATCTAGTGGATTTATAGATATAATGAAGCAATATCCAATGAAGCTTATATTTTATAAATTTAGGTTTAGCGAATAATAAATTTAGGTTTAATGAAGCTAAGAGATAAAGTTTAGCATCTGTGACTTTAGATCTTATAATCTTAGGTTCACTAACTAACGATTCAGGCTTTAAAACACTGTTCAAAGAGGAAAAATATGTTTATAAGCTATTTAAAAAATGAAACAATGGAAAGTTTTGAATTTTTATAGAATAACGCATGAAGCAAGGTCAGTAAAAATATATACCACTCTTTTATCCTCTTAGATGTTAATTAATTATTCCCCACGATGAAGATAGTGTTATTGATGGTTATACTTATAGGTCAAGGGTTAAAATAAATTGTGATGATGTGAACAAACAGCGAAATAGATTTCTTCAATTAGCGATACATTTCTAAAGACATTTGCGCAAACTCGGTTTCGGGTCGTAGGATGGGTCATTAAGACGAATGAATCCATACATTATATATGTATATATAATAGAACAAAGCTCTAGATCTCTTCACGCGGCCAGTAAAGAAGCCTGACACATAAACTTTATACCACGAACGCAGTTATGATGATTACATTTAACCATTTTTATATATGTGTGGATCTCTAACTTATTTCTACATACTATCCATCACCCATAGTGTAATCTACTAGCGTCAAATAGTAAAATTGAATTGGTGTGTGAAAAAAGTAACTGATTAAAAAAATATGAATTTATTGAAAAGAAAAATTCAAAAGGTAGTTTTGATGATGATACATCGTTCGGTGATGAAAGGAAGTCGTGCTTTTCCATATGGTAACAATGGTGATTGTGTTATGTACACTCAGTTTACCCTGAAAGGTAACAGTCTTACCCTGAACTATTACACTATGACCTTATCTTATAAACTGTAACATGGTGGAACAATGCAAGATATTCTTGCTACCTTATAGAGTAAACGAAGACTTCAAACGCAGAAAGCTAGAAACGCACTGACTTGGAGTTGACTTAGTTCCTTTGTCTAGTAACTTGCTGGCCTCCATGATCAAATGGTTTCAAGCGTCACTCTCGCAATAGACTGGACTGCCACTGATGGGAAGATCGGGGTTTGAGCCCCTGTCAGGTATACTGAGGGTGTTTTTTTTCCCACTAAATAGTTTTCTACCCTCCCTCCAAGTAAGTGTGAGAACACCTCAACTAAATTTAACCTTTCTCATCCCTAATACAATTGCGTTACAAGTATACAAACCGAGCGGGTAACACGACTCTGTAGAAATAAACAGCCCGGTAGGGGGGGGGGTAGGGGGGGGGAGCGCCTCGTTCTGATCTGGCCAACAACTATTACATACGATGAAAGTAAAACAAGTGAAATTGTTGCAATGAAAATAGTTTTCATTAAAAATGCTATCAATATGTAAAATAATGTTGATAGATTTTTCGGAGATGACACATTATTATATAATACTATTTATCTGAGTTTCTGAAGAAAGGAACTACGTATAAAAAATAATAAAAATACATTTTGCTTGGAACCACAAAAAGCCAGAAAATAAAGTAATTCTCCAAATATATAAATCACAAAGTCTATAAAGATAATATGAAGCAATAAAAACAAATTATTATGCGGCAATAGCATTGCTTTTTATTTCTCCTGAAAAGTTACAAAAATGGACTTAGCACCTTCCTACACGTAATGATTCAATTATAACTTCGCGATTGTGATTGGGTATAATGAGGTGGGCTGTATAGAATAATAATAATAATAATAATAATAATAATAATAATAATAATAATAATAATGGCCTTTATTTATCTGGTGAAGTTAATGCGTTAGTCTTCTCTTTGTAAGTGCGGCAATGAGTGTTCAAGTTCCTAATACCATAAAGTAAGTAGGTAAGATTGTTCATGTATAGTCACTGCCCCTGCGTTGGACTGTGACCACTGTGCCTGCGCAGACTTTTACTATTAGACAGCGAATGGGTGGGCTAGACTTGACCAATAGCTCCACCCGGCTGTGACATCAATCGAGGACAGAGTGTTGCATTAATAATTATAAATAATTTAACGAGATTAGTGTCCAGCTGCGGGCAGTTCGGGGCCGGGCACGCTTGTCATCTGTTTGCTATCCCTCCATCCTTGTCTAGCAGTAGCCAGCCAGCTTCACTGCCAGGGGGATTGGAGGGGGAATAGAGGGGGACTTAATTGAAAAAAAAACGTAACCGTCTTGAAGAATATATATATCCATTTTATTCCAACCATGTGACCCATACACACACACTACACACACACACACACACACACACACACACATGGTCGGCGGTCAGTGAGGGACCACACTTCGAGCTGAGGCTAGTCAAGTGAGTGAACCGACGTGTCAGAAAGTAGGCCAGCGTGTCCAGTGAGTGTGCTAAAGTGTACAACGAATGTACCGGCGTGTCCACTGAGTGGGTCAACGTGTCCAGCAAGTGGGCCAGCGTTTACAGTGAGTGGACCAGCGTGTTCATCGAGTAGGCTAGCATGTTCATCAAATAGGTCAACGTACCCAATGAGTGGGCTAAAGTGTTTAGCGAGTGGACCAGCGTGTCCAGCGTGTGGCCTAGCGTGTACAGCGGGTGTGCCAGCGTACCCAGTGGGTGGGCTAGCATGTCCATAAAATGGACTGCGTGTCCAGCAAATGAGCAGCGTGTTCATGAGTGGGCCAAAGTGCCCAACGAGTGGGTTAGCGTGTATAGTGAGTGGATCATGTAACGTGGGTTAGCACAGTGTGTTGTTGTGTTTGGGGACCATTGACGGTGTGACGGGAGAAGTTTAGACTTCGAATGTGAATTGTAAAGTGACTGAAAATTATAAGAGACTTGAGTTTTAAATGTTTAATTAGTCATTTTGTTTTCTTTTCTATTAGCTTTTTATTTTATTATATTTTATGTGTTCTTATTTGCTTATTAATTTACAGACTTAATTATAACTTTTATTATTTAATTTTGTGACTTATTTAATTGTAGCTTGATCAGTGTTTGTGTTTTTTATTTTTAACGATCAAAACGTTTAATATTCCGTGTGCATATTCAATCTTGTTTAATCAACAACGCACCACAATATCCTGAAAAGAACTCGTGGTTCACACGGTAACGTATAAAAGGACAGTGATATCCCAGGTCACCAGCGAAAGTCACATTAATATTGTTTGGATGAAACCACTTGCTTAATTCCATACTAGAGCAGCCATGAGTCAATTTTAAACAATCAAAATATATTACTCTCATTGTTTTGGGTACCAAATATGGTATATCTGAGTCACAGCTAAATTCAAATGATGAAACTTCTTTCGAGAAATATGCGATGAAAAATATTATTAAGTACATATTGTAGGGTATGTACTGTTTATTAGTGTGTGTATGGAAGTACGTAATAAACCTACCCTGTAAGTGAACGTGTAAGTAGGAACTGGTCATATTTAGATACAAAATTCTCTACAGCCCAAATTTCATAGGACGCATCCTTTACCTGACAGCTAGAAGGGTTACTAATAGACCTACGTTTATATATATTCATATGTCAAGTCAATAGCTATATAAAATAACACATATAAAACAGTACAATTGTATCAATTTGGCCGTGAAAGAGGATTTGGCATAAAAGGTCCTTTTTATGAAAATTATATTGTATTTATTGCAATATTCGAAAATAAAACCTATGCCAGGCTTTCCTCCCGCCCCTCACCCTATCACGTGTTAAGGCATCTTTGACATGGCTAGTTCTTTGATGTTCCGTCGTTCCTACAACGCGTTCCTAATTTAAGATAATATTTTGTTAATAGGAGTACTTAACGAGTACTTTATAAACAAAATGACAGGTTTATGTTAATACATAACTTACAAACTAACTTAATTTCAAACACCTGCATAGAATAGATAGCCGGTGACGCGAAGGTTGAAGTTTGAATCTCTATTCCATTTTATTCCATTCTCTCGCCACGCTGATACAGATGCACTTCCTATGCTTGTTTGGTGACATCACTTGCAGCTCAGGTTGTGGGAATATTAACCGGTAATTATATACCTTTTCCCTAGGGACGCCCAAATGTACTAATCATACATCCTTTACGTGGAGGCTCTTTCCATGTCCCAATGAGATGAGGTGATGGTGAATATGAGGGTGTGGAACCAGTGGAAACACTTAAACCTAACTTAGGCCTAAATAACCAAACCCTGGTGATCGTTTGAGTAATTCCCCTTTCGGAGAAGATACCCAAGGTACCAACCGGGAATCGAGTCCAGGACCCGTAGGTTTGTAGCCAGGTGCACTGACCCCTCACTATACTATAGGATAGGCTAGGTATCATTATTATTTGGCCAGTCGAATCCCAACCGGATGCATTGAGGTGGCTTTTAATGGATACAATCCCAATCTCGCTTCATGAAAATGTGGATCCAGTTTTTCTGACTTCTTCTTCATCCCTACCACATTAGTATGAAAAAAATGTGGATCTGCTGAACGGGTAGTAAGACGTTGTGCACATAAAATAGCACCCCTCTCCATCTCTACCCTTAGTGTTAAACCAGCGTTTCCCAAACCTTTTAGAACCACGAGTCACATTTTAGTTCAACAAACCTTCATAACCCACCTAGCTTTAATGGACATCATGAAGGGGGATTTTTAAATTTAACAACTTTTTTCACTGCTGTTTTTTTATTTTATTTTTTACTAAAACTGATCTATTCCCCTTAATGAGGCTTGTTTCCCTCCTGTTTTTTTACCACCACTTCTTACTACCCATTCGTGTTATATGGTCATGTACTAACCACGCTAATGTTTTTAGGGATTAGGAAGGTTATATTTAGAGGAAGTGTACCCTCATTTTCTTGGAAGGAGAGTGGAAAAACTACCATCAGTACACCCGACCGAGATTCAAAAATCGATCTTCCCGTCATCGGCAGTCAAGTCTTCTACGAGAGCACCTTAGATCTTGCGGGTTTGGTTTCTGTTGATGATGGTATTGACGTCCACGTCAATGAGAGCTATTTTCAGGCGCAAGACTTCGACAGTTACAGTTTGTTTCTAAGTTTTGATTCATACCATCATCAAAAATCGACTTAACAAATGTACGAACATGTAAAAGGGAGGAGAACATTAAAAATTTCAGTAAAAAGTGTTGGATACTTTTGTTGAACAGTCAGCGAGAGCTGAATCAATTATTGGAGGATGAATTAATTTTTAACGAGGTGTCTTCAGACAGATCGAAGAGTCCTTTGTTGGCCCTTTGTCGATATTCCAGCCTTTAAGGCCCACTGAAACGGATTCGCAATCCATTTCTTTTGTTGACAGTTTCCCAGCTCTTAAAGGAAGTAACAATCAAGAGTTTTTTTTTTCCAACGGGTTCAAATGTGTGGAGATCGTGGGGCTTATGCCATCAGCTGGTTTTCACGTTTCAAAAACATTTCATGACCTACAGTTTCGGAACCCCTGGGTTGAACCATAAATATTTTTGATGTTAAGAACAGACTACAATATTAAAAAATAAATGGTATGGTGCACCACACAGACTTTTTCTCTCCTTTGTCTTACTATCCCTTACGAAGGGAGATTTGGGAAAAAGGGGGCTACAAAATAATGAAATAAAAAATATTAATATTGGGTCCACAAGGGTCAACACTTCGTATTAAAATTTCGATTTCTGGTTAAAATTTTAACATTTTATAAGGTGTTGCACATCTTCAAGTCATCGCATTGATATTTAATTATTCATTTATACATTTTGACAAATAAAAAATTTAAACATTTACTATTCAGTCTAAAATGGAGATAGATCATTGCTGTGCAAACATTTCTCCTAAGAGTTTTAAGGAAAAATAACATACTTTTTTTTAGATACTTACTTATATTTAATTTCTCTATGGCATTGTAGAATTATTGCGTTAAGACTTAAGTAGTATATGTTTACAGCTAAAGCTCACAAAGTTGTATTAATATATTTGCAAATATCTCAGAAACTGTTGCTTTTATAAAAATATATGTCAAATAAAAGTTTTTTTATTTCTAATAGTCCTACAATTTTGCAATGATAAGTTGTTTAGTTTCTCAAATAGTTGTGGAGATACGGAAATTAATGCTTCTGTAAAGTACCCTAAAAATAATTTTCATAGGAAAATGAAAATAGCCAGTTTATTTATAATCTTAATCAACGCCTAGATACGAATTTTAATCAAAATCGTTTGAG
>CABFWB010001041.1:28403-44412 GCA_902151455.1 Timema bartmani | reverse complement strand
GGGGGGGGGGGGGGGGGTTGTTTGTGGGCACATTCCCCAATTGCCGGAGGCTAGAAAAAATTCTAAATGATTAACAGTTTTAGATATCTGGAGTGGCAACATAACTTCATAGATGCCTAAGGCTAGAAAAAATTATAAATACCAAGCACCTTTAAAATATATTTTAGTTTTTTTTATGGCAACATAACACCATAGCTGCCTAAGGCTAATAAATATTTCTAAATATTAAATACCTATAGACGCTATCTGATGTGTTTTTATGGCAACACAACATCATTACTGCCAAAGGCTAGAAAAAATTCTGGATATTAAACATCTATAGAAGCTACCTGATGTGTTTTTTATGGAAAAATAGCATCATAGCTGCCAAAGGCTAGGAAAAAGTATGAATATTAAACACTACTAGAAGTTATTTGAGATGTTTTTATCGCAACATAACACCATAACTGCTTAAGGCTAGAGAAAATTCTAAATATTAAACACCTCTAAAATCTATCAGAAGACTAGAAAACTCTGCAGAAGGTTGGAAAAATTCTAAATACTAAGCACCTCTAGAAGCTATTTGAGGTGTGTTTTTTTATGGTAACATAACACCATAACTGCCTAAGGCTAGAAACAATTCTAAATATTAAACACCTCTAAAATCTATAAGAAGACTAGAAAAATCTGCCGAAGGTTAGAAAAATTCTAAATATTAAGCACCTCTAGAAGCTATTTGAGGTGTTTTTTTTATGGTAACATAACACCATAACTGCCTAGGGCTAGAAACAATTCTAAATATTAACTGCCTAGGGCTAGAAAAATGTTTAAGTATTACACACCTCTAGAAGCTATCTGAAGTGCTTTTTACGGTAACACAGCCTCCTAATTTGTACTTGTACCTTAATTTTTATATTGTTTGAACCATAAATAAAGCCATATATATTTTGTTCATTAAATTTCGGGGGGCGGTTTGAACTCCCAAANCGGCCTTGGCCGTAATTACTAACAAACGCCGCTTTATTTTTGTTGTCTAAAGCCAGTAATGCCTGTAAGCCACTTAATCTCAAAGGCATAAAATTAAGAATGAGAATTTCAAGTAAGTGCACCAACATTAACCTAAATCTAGTTTTGAATATTATATATTATATAAAAAAACAAGTGCCTTCAGCCATTGATCAAATATCGACCTTCAGGATAAGTTTCAAGCGCACTACCCTAACTATACCACTGTTATTAGGGTGTTAAGGGAAGCTTTAATTTATTTTTTTAAATTTTTTATTTTTTTATTGTCAGGAAACTATTTGCACTATCTTGATCAATCAACTTTCATTATAAAAAATATACATGGTTTTTTGAACATATTACTTAAGATTTCGACCTTTATAAAAACAATTTTTATATTTATTGAAGTAAATAAATACAAAAACTTCAATACGGTTGATAGTATATTTTATAAAGCAATGAAAATATTAAAGAAGGTCCCCAACAAAGGCTATTTTTAAACCAATATTTTCTAATCAAGAAATTACCAATTGCTTCACCCTTTATTCGTTTCTTTGGCCACCCAATCCTTATCCATTATTAAAAAAAAATATTCAAACTCTCATGAGCACTCTTTGGGGAAGTTGGTTCCTTTTATCTATTTTTCCTTGGACGCACTAACATGGTTATCTGTAAAGAGATTCATGGAAAGCGAGGAAGTTTCAGCTGAAATTATCAAAATTGAGATTACTAATAATTGTTTGAGAGTTTTATCTTTCCTGAATTTAACATACAATTATTATCTACATCTCTATATCTGTTTAACCCGTAGACATATCTTTCACGTTGAAAATGCCTTAAAAACCATATATTTTCTTCGATTATTGAAACTTTGAGGAACAAAACTCAAAGCTAATGTACTTTTTACTAAGGATATTTAAGAGAATATCTGAGCAAATAATCATATCAATATATGACTTACAAACTAACTTAATCTAATAACATGTTCAACACCCAGTAGTACGGCTGGTCATTCATCACTGAGAAACCCACCTCGGTGGTGTATTTAGCTAATGCGCTAGTTTTATTTTGAGCTAGACTGCCAAGGACGGGGAGATCAAGGTTATAATCGCGTTTGGTTGAACTAGGGGGTGGTTTTCCTAAATAGTTTTTCACTCTCCCTCCATGAAAATGTGGGTTCACTTCATCTATATTCAACCTTCCCAATTCCTAACCTATTAGTGGAATTAGTACTTAAGTGTACAGACCAAACGGGTAGTAAGACGTAGTGCTAAGTAAATATTAAATATAGTAGGCCTATTACTGAGAAATGGGAGGCTCCAATTCATCAACTATACATTTCTGTCAACCGCTCCGGAAGTCTAACTAAAGCAATATCAACTGATATAAGATGTGGAGCCAAAATGTCTAAGCTAAAAATAATTGTAGAGTAAACTCTCTGAGCTCAATGATGTGATACTTGGGTTACATCAGTACACTTTTATGCATATTTTGCTGCTCGCTAACAACCAATAAATAAATAGTTCATTGCCAAGCGCTGACCACATCTTGTATGTGGGGAGAACTGATGATTTTAAGTATGGACCTGCACTTCTAAACATTACACACCAGCCTAATTATAAGTACTGTTTTAAATTAAAAAAAAAGTTCACTTTAACAGATGAAGTAGTGTTTTGGATGTACCGAAGTATGTGTGGATTTAACTACAATTTCCAGTACTACAACATGTTTTTGCCATCTCAGTGTTAGCCAAATGAAACAAAAAGGCACTTAAGTATAAAACAAATTGAAACGTACTTGGTTTGGCAGTGTTCCGAAGAAATATGTACTGTTAAGAAGGAAATTGTTCAATTTTCACAGAAATAACCTTTTAGAAAAGACTAGCTTTTTTTGGGACCAAATTGATTACATTTTCTTATTTGAGTAGTATAATAGATATTGATAGTATCTATCAAAAGTTACAACTACGTATCACGTTGCTCGATACACGAATACGTGAAAGTAGATCTAATAGTTTTCTAGCTGTCAGATAAGATTCTTTCTATGAAAATTAGACCGTGGTAGTTGGTGTTTTACATTTTTTTTAAAGTGGGTCAGTAGTTTATTTTCTGCACTGCTTATATTGTGTGCGTATAAGGGAGATAAACGGATCACTATCTTCCCATCAAACCTTGAGGGAATTTTTCCTTTTTTTTTTTGGAGAGAAATTGATGTTTGAATATGTATTATGAAGCTCTGGTCTGGTTCTTTAATCATAAATAAAAATATTTCCAAGACAACCTCTTATAGTTTATTTACACTATGAACGAAGTAATTGTTGACTTGGTTCACGATAGACCAGAAGAAATTAGGTCAACGACTTGGTATTCAAATTTATCTAAAGTTATAGAAGGTATTTTTCTTTTCTATTCACACTATCATATTCCTTCTGAGATATTCACATATTTACACGAATGGGGTTGGTATAAGAATGGTATTATTTATTAGAGGTGTACCCACATTTAAATAGAGGGAGAGTGGGAAATCATTTAGAAAAAACTTACCACACCCGACCTACATTTGAATCCCAAACTTTCGGTCACCTATGGGGAGAAGGGCAAAAAAAGATATAGTCAATTTTCTCAAAATCACCTTTAATGATATTTTACTAAACTGTGTATCCAGATATTGTTTAACATTACAAACAAAATGGGAACAATCGTTTTGCCATGAAAATGACTTGAAGGGGCACTTTATATAAGCAGATATTTTCAATTTTGATCCTAAGCCCATAGCTATTTGAAATAAGAAATAACTTATCATTGTAAAGTTGTAGTACTTTTAAAATTAAAAATATTTTAATCTGGAATATATTTCTATAAAACCAATAATTTCTGAGCTATAAGCAAAAATTAATTTTTTATGAAATACGGTACTTAGAAATATTAAATTTACTGTTGTGCTCTTTGGTGGACAGAGATGCTCCTCTTTTCTCAATGTTTACGTAACAATGTATATTATTTCATGTATGCTCATTAGAGGAGTGTTTCTGCAACAGTATATAATGTTTAGTTTATCAAATTTTACAACTTTATAGTAAACGTTTCTATTTTAAGATTAAAGAGAGAGAAAGTACCTACGTGTGGTGCATCATACAATTTATTTTCTTCTTCTGGTAGTTGAAAAGTTATTTAAATACATACTTTATCATGAATCCGCCTTTAAACTGTGATTTTTCCCTTTGACATGTGTAGTCACCCGCATCGGTGGGCACGTGGTCTAAATGTCAAGTTCGTTCAGTCTGGTTTACCGGTGACAGGAAGTTTGTAGTTATAATTCCGGCCAAGTGTTTTCTGGGTACTTTTTTCTAAATGGCTTCCCACACTCTTTAAGCAAATGTGGGTGCGTTTCCTCTATTTTCATATCTACTCGTTCGTATCCATACTTATTATCTTAATTAATATGTCTTCATTCCACCAGAACTACCACTAAGATATGGTAAAGGGATGAGAAGGGAGCAGGTGGGGTAAAAAACAGGTTAAATAAGTTTATGTCACTCATCAAAGTGATAAAATAAATTTACAAAGTGGATTAAAATGGAATTGTTTCTACTCCTTCAGAAAAGTCCAAAGCTACCGTGAACGTACAATACTGCTTAATTTGATATATTACCAGATGTTATTCTTGTCTGCATGTTGTTCCGGATATGAATTGGAACCCCGGAATTTGGTTATAGGTCGCCGCCGCCACAAATCTCCAGCGCTTTAATCTCAGGCTGGTATATATTTTATTAATTAATTGTACTAGGCTATATAAGGTTCCAATCAATGTTGGGTCAATTCACCCTTTTGTCCAAATTAATAATATTATTAATGATAATGATAGAATATAATTATGTTTTGCAAAATTAATGCATGCTATGACTTTGCTAACTTTTTTCATGCATTCATTACTTTAAGTATAATTTATAATATTACTACACTTAAGTTATATGAGCTAAGATACACAGATTTAATAATACAAACTGATTTAATAAATATAAAATACTAGAGCTATACCATTATACATGTTATTTGTTTGGAAATAAATAATTTTAAAAATAAATAACAAAGGGGCATAATTTGATCAACATGTATAATTAATGCACTCAAGCCCGAAAGTGCGGTTTTGATTAACAAAGCAGGAGTAGAATATGTAATCCCGTAGAGCACTTGTGCTAGAAATTGTGACTATAGAGCAAGGGGTAGTTGAAAATTGACTTATATTAGTGGTGCTTAATGGGCTCACGCAAACAAATATATATTTAAGAATTAATAGCCAGAGCTATTATTTATGCTTATTAATAGGGAATTACTCCACTAGATATCATATTCTGAAAATTGAAAAATGACACCTGGTCCCGGGTTCGATTCCCGTGTCCAGGTGTCATTTTTCAATTTTCAGAATAAAATATATATTTGTTTTCAAATAAGTCCAGATTCGTAAGAACTAATCCGATCTATAGTTTGCATATAATGTATGTAGGTATAAAACACGAGGTCTTTGGCCGGGTGATCTGTAGAATTGCACTACCATTGATTTTTTTAAGCATCGCGTCTTACAATCTATTCGGACTATACTCTATATTGTTAATGTTGACGTGGCGTCAGATTTTGAATCTCGACCAGGGGTGGTTGATCACAAGTTATTTTTATTGTCTCCCCCAACCCCTTAAATTATATCGGTGTTAATTCGACAGAGTTTCTTCACGAAGAATTTGTTAGTGATTATTATAACCACACAGGTAGGTACATTCAAGGACAAAAGGCGTTTGCCAGTGGGAGATCGCACGGGGTTTTGTCTGAATGATTTCTCACGCTGCCTCTGCACAGGCACTGGTACACTTTCTTTAAATTCTACCTTCCTCAACCTCATTAGTGTAAATATGCGGGTATCAGAGATGATTTTTAAGACGTGGAGCACGGGGCAAAGATAATCATAGTGTTAAATAAAAAATAGATGCTATACAGGAGAATCAAACCCATAAAATGTTGGCTAACAAGTGATAAAGTTCTTGTCACTAAGTTGCCTTGTACCAGAGAAGATTGCACAGTTGGAAATAAATATAAGGCCCATTTTAAAAACTTAGACATAGAGACATGAAATTCTTCAGAACTTCCTCTATTTTCTTAACACGAAGTTCCCTGATTTTTACAGGTTTTAGATTATGCATTTCCATTTTTCCAGACAATTTAGAGGGTCGTATAAAGAAATGAAATTTCATTTTTCATAAAATTGATTCATGTTTTTAAGTCATTCGATTTGACCTTAATGAGTTCATGCAGTTTTATTTTTAGCACCCCGTCTTACTACCCACTAGGGCTATACGCTTATGTATTAACTACTTTAATGGGCTAGGGACGAGTAAGGTTGAATTTAGAGGAAGTGTACCCTCATTTGCGTAGAGAGAGAAAGATAGAGTTAAAAACTATCTAGGAAAAACCCACTCTCAGTACACCAGACTGGGATCAAAGCACGGACTCCCCATCATCGACAGTCTCTACTATTGCGAGAATAGCGCCTTAGACCACCCAATGTTTCAAGTAGAAAAGGAAACTTGCCCCGTGGTATAGTAATCAGTGTACTTGGTTATGAACTTACAGGTCCCAGGTTTTATTCCTGGCTGGTACCGTGGGTAATTATACAAACGGTCACCAGAGTTTGGTTGATTAGGCTTAAACTAGGTTTAAGAGTTTCCACATATAAAGAGCCTCCACGGATATGATGTATTATTATTATTAGCACCGCGTCTTACTACCCGTTCGGGTTATACGCACTTACGCTAATGTGCAATGGTAGGGTGATTGTGAGATGAAATGGAGGACCTACAGTTTAACGTGGAATCCGAACCACGGTAGAGGCCTGGCATTCCTCACATTCACAAGTTGTGATTAATACACGTCTTGTCAGAGGTGAAGGAAGGGTTTGGCAATCAGATAAATCTGTGCCGGGACCGGGGATTGAACCCCGGACACCCAGTACAGAAGACTGACACCTTACCCCTAGCCCACCAGGTCACCCGATATGATGTAGGCCTACGATTAGTACATTAGGGCGTCCCCTGGCGAAAGGTACAAAAGTACCGGCTAATCTTCCCACAAACAGGGTTACAAGTGATGTCGCCCAGACACGATTAGATATATAAGGAGAAAGGTCAAAAATGTATTTAATGAATGGTCTTATTTCTTTAGTTCACTTTTTCTTGCATGCAAAACCTACGATTAAATATTACAGTTTAATTTCCCAGCTTCACAAATGTTCCAGTCTATTTTTAGTTCATTATTATTATTATTATTATTATTATTATCACCGCGTCTTACTACCCGTTCATGTTATGCGCACTTACGCTAATGTGTAATGGTAGGGTGATTGTGAGATGAAATGGAGGACCTACAGTTTAACGTGGAATCCGAACCACGGTAGAGGCCTAGCATTCCTCACATTCACAAGTTGTGATTAATACACGTCTTGTCAGAGGTGAAGGAAGGGTTTGGCAATCAGATAAATCTGTGCCGGGCCCAAGGATTGAACCCCGGACCCCAAGCATAGAAGTCTGACACCTTACCCTTACACTGCCAGGTCACATATTTTTAGTTTATTTCCTGTATTTTCCCAGGCCTCCCGGTTTTCCAGGCGCGTGGAATACCTGTTTTTACTTGATTGTATGGTATTGTATGTTTGGCAGGGTAGGTTATGCAACACAATTGTGACTTTCACTATAAAATTGTAAGGTTTTGACTTTACAAATTCAAGACTTACGGCTGTTGTCATGTCTTTCAACACGAAACAAAAAAAGCGGTACCTAAGGTTGGTAGATCTGACTCATTTGTTTTACGAGTAGCACGTTGGATGCATTGCCCTTATTCTATTCGTGTGGTAGCTTTTTACATGGGATTGTTGTAACACACACAGTGGACCTTGAAGAAAATATTACAGTTAGTATGAATTACGATTTATGAGGGATGAAAATAATTGATTGCTTTGTTTGTGTAGTATTATTAATTTATTTTTAAATTGGTTTGTGTAAAGACTTTTTTCTTGGGGTTAGGTATTAAATGGATGATTAAAAGGGCTGTGGTCAGAGTTTCTGGCTATAAATCCACAAGACCCGGGTTATATCCCTGGTGCTTTCAAAACGTATCTGTGAAGCAGTGAGTCTGGAACGGGAGTTGAACTCAGGTTCATGAGGACAAATGAGGAGCTACTTGAATAAATAAATAGCATATATGGTCTAGAAAACTGAGATTAATGGCCAGAGGGCCCGTTTTGCTGACCACATGACACCGTCTATCCGCAGATGTTAGTACTATCATAGCAAACGGTGGTGGCATCTTGGTCGGTATAGCTCGCTTGCGGGATCACGCCGTGGAGTTTATTTTTTTTAAGGTATTGGATAGGCATGTGTAAGTATCTCTACTTTGGTTGTAATATTTTATTATATTTGGGTTATATTGTCCAAGGATTTGTATCATTTCTGTCTCATGAAAGTCAAACTTTCCGTATAGTTTTACTATTATTCATAGCATATATTTGAGTTTATTGAATTTCATTATTTCATGCAGGTCATTTATTTTCGTTCGTACTTATAGTCCTGTGATGGTTCTCAGGACTTTGTTTCACGTTATTTGTTGGGCTTTTAGGTGAGGTTTTTACGCATATCCCTCCGCTTCCCATCCATCTAGTGGTGTGGGTTTTGTGAGGGTTCTATTTATAAATATTTGTTTTCTGTGTTAATTCTCCACCGTCGAATATCGAGTAGAGCTAGATGTATTTTGACATTACATTTGTGTGTGTGTTAGTTATATAACGCACGGACCAGATATTTGCATTGCAACAAGTGATTGAGAAATGTATGGCAGTAAGGAAGAATGTTTATTGTGCATTCGTTGATTTAAAGAAAGGATATGATCGGGGGAATAGGAGTATGTTATGGAATGTTTTTAGAGAGTATGGTGTGGATGCGTGGTTAGTAAATGCAATTGTGGCGGTGTATGATGGAGGTAAAGCGTGCGTCCTTTGAATGTGGTGACAGACAGAATGGATCTTCGTATAAATGTCTCAAAAACTAAGGTCGTAGTTTTTTTTATAAGGACGGATCAGAAAATGATTGGCAACTTAGTATAAATAGAAAAATGTTAATACTAGTGAATAATTTTGTGTATCCGGCCAGAATATTCTATAATATTGTAAAGAGTAGTTGGATGTATGTTGACTACTGCATGAAGTAGTACCGAAAGAGGCAAAGATTAGATCGTGTGACTAAGCAAATATATGAAGGTAAAGTGTGTGTATCAAAAGGAAGGGGTAGGCTATATAACACGTGGCTAAATGTTGTAGAATGTAGATGAATGTGGGAAAAGAGAAACATTAAGAGTTTTAAGAATAAAAGAGTATGTATGACTCGGTGTATGGATGTTGTTGAAGCGAAGGGAGTATGCAAGGATAAGGAAGTGTGGGTAGAGTTAGTGAGGATGAATTAGCTACGAAGTTGTCTTTTGAGATACATTCACAGTTTCTTGCCTACCCCGTAAGGGAGTGGCGTAATTAGGTATCTATGTATGTTAGTTAAACAATCCTTTCGGGTGGGTTTCCAATTTATGTGTACCCCTAAGTAATTTGTTTTCATTTAAAATTTCGTCGTTTAGTAATTTTAGTCTCAATTCTGGTTGTTTACATCTTTTATCTGTTATAAAGGCTGTTAATTTATTTGTGTTTAATTTGGTTCTACATTTCTAGAGCCAGTTTTACATGATTGTGAGGTGTTTCTGACGCATTAGGTGTGCGTAGATGACGTATTTGTGACTTGTATATTAAGGTGTCGTCCGCCTAGTCTTGATGTTTTTGTCTCTGGTTATGTCTGCAATGTACAGTATAGTTAAGTTGTTAAGGTACGGGGCTAATGACGACCCTTGTGGTACTTCAGCTTTTATGTTGTGCTGACAAGAATATATTTTTTTTCATAAACGAGTACTTTGAAACTTTATTGTTTGAAGAAGCTTTTTTAATTGGCAGGAAGCCAGCTTAGACATTTAAATATGGAGAACTTTTGTAAAAGTTCGTAATGCCATAACTTATCAAATGCCTTTAGATGTTGACGAATACGTCCAGTGTTCTTTTTTTTTTAAAAAGCCTTCTGCCACTTTTTCTATCAAGTTCACAAAGATTTATTTTTTTTGCACCACGTCTTACTACCTGTTTAGGTGATAAACCTATATACTAATTACGCTAATGAGTTACGGATGAAGAAGGCTTTTTAATATTTTTTAAAATTTAATTTAGCACCACGTATTTTACTACCCGTTCGGATTATACGCTAAAGTACTAATCACGATAATGGGTTAGGAATAGGGAAGGTTGAATTTAGAAGAGTGAACCCACTTTGCGTGGAGGGAGAGTTTAAAACCATTTAGGAAAAACCACCCTCAGTTCACCCGACCGAGATTCGAACCTTAATCTCCCTGTCCACGACAGTCTAGCTCAACACGATACCAGCGCGTTATCTAGCTACGCCACCGAGGTGGGTATGATGAGGAAGGCGTAATTTAGAGGAAGTGTACCAAAATTTGTGTGGAGGGAGTGTGTAAAACCATTTAGGGTAAACCACCCTCAGTACACCTTACGGGGATTCGAACCCCGAGTTCCCTGTCATTGGCAGTCTAGTATATTGTGAGAGTGATGCCTTATGACATATGTCCACCGAAGTAGGTGCGATTGTATCAAAATCCATGTTGTATTGGTGGGATGACTTTGTGCGCTTTGGTGGATTGGCTGATTCTTTTTTTTCATACTATTTTCGTGGCGTTTGATTAAAGTGCACAGCATCGAGGACATCGATTTTAGGTGGGATATTGTGTCTTTCATTGATTTGGGGAGTTCTATTACTATTGCCTGTTTCCATGTTTCCTAGCGGTAGCGTGAATGTCAGTAAGGCGTTTTGTAGATGAAATAGAGTTTGTACGAAATGTTGGTGATTTTATCGTGTCCTGAATTTTTTTTTTCTTTCGTAGTTTTCTTGTTTGTGCCTTGAAGTTCCTCGTTAGATTTTGTGTTCTGGGGTTCGGTGGTCTCTGTTAGAAAGTCGTGGACGGTTCCTGTAGCTTTTATTGTACAATTTGAGTTTGTAGATATTCGTTTTGTCTAAATTTTTTTCTTCTAGCATTTAGATGATGGCGTTTCCTTTGTTTTTTTGTATGCCATTTCATTTATTCCAATGATGGCAGGTTTTTTTTAAATCAATTCTCTAAACTATTTTACTAGTTTCCATTTTTTGTTTGAGCTGGTGGCTACTACTGTTGCATTATATCTTTCTAAAATAGGAAACAAGAAAAATCTAGTTTTGAAATGAAAGTCAATTATGGCCAGGCACAAATAACAAAGTTATTGTTAAACTCGTCAGCAGAAGAGGGGAAGTGTCATCATTCATCACTCAACAACATATAAACAAGAGGCCCCGGAGGGTGAACTACTTATTTTATTCTTACATTGAGATCTAAGTGTTACTTCTTAGAGTGCTTTGACGCATCAAGTTAAGATTTAGCCCACTTGGCAAAAATAGCATTGAAATCAGCGATCAAGCAACGTTCTTAAGTCTATTGTATGTCTTTAATGTTGTTAGTATTCCTATTGCTGCGTCTGCTAAATTATGGTTCTCAATTTTCTTATGGTCTGGTATTACTTTTAGTAGACTAATCCTGAAGTTTTTCCAGTTAAATTTAGCCAAAGGTTTATTGGCAAGCCAATCAGGAAGAAGTTATTTGCCTGTGAGTGTATAGTCTGCTGCAGCAAGAAGATAATCATTCATGAGCCATATTTTCATGTAATTATATTATGTGAATACGATTATGCAAGTAACACGATTGCTGTAGAGCAAAATACATTTTAAGAAGATAAATAACTAATATATAGTATAATCTTATTGTAGTCGTTCCTTTAACTTAGTGAAAAATACACCCTTAAATGTAAATATTGTATTTTCTCAAACCTTGCTTTTCACTGTCTAAGCGTTGATACCTCGTTGAAGTATTTTATATATACCAAAATTGCTAAGTACAAACTTTATATCTTTGAATTCAAGCTTTTTAATGCGTTTCTGGTATAGTCTGTTCACGATAACTTTGACCTTTTTTGACAACTTGAGAGTTACTACAACAGTTCCGAATCCACTCTCTTGGCCAATGTAACCATGTTGTTCCTTTGACAAGTAAAACATATTTACATAAATGTCAAGGCTATAGCACATATTTTATAGGTGGAATGATACGGAACGGTTTTTGATAACTTTTCAAATATCAGCAAAGTTTAAAATTACCATGAATTGACTAAAGAATTAATTGGTCAAGGATTGTACACACAGCAACAAACTCTACCTTAATGTTGTATTAACCAATTTTTTTTAAGATTTTAGGTTTTTATTTTTTGTCTGAAAGCTACTGTGCTTTATATTAACAGCTCATGGTTATAGAACCAAGTTTTTTGAAGACACTCCTTGAAATTTTCACTGCTTTTTAAACAACTTTAACTTTATTTTAAACGGCTATTTGGCCTAAGACGTTAATAAATATCTGGTAAAATTGTTTAAGTAAAATAGAATGTAATTTTGAAGTTCCCAAACAATGTTTACTTTATAGCAATAAACTATTTTTACAAAGAGAGCAACAGGCTTTCAAACAAACAGTTCAAAAGTATTAATAAAGGAATGTTTAACCCTTGGCACGAAGAAAACTTATACATCTTAATGAAAATAATTTTGAATCACTAAGTTAAAGATTTTATGTTTGATTTTCATATCCTGTACATAAGTCTTCAATATTTATTTGAATAATGGTTTATATAGATTGATAATTCGAAACAAAATATTAATTTAATAATGTATAGATCCATCATTAATTTAATAATGTATAGATCCATCATTAATTTAATAATGTATAGATCCATCATTAAGTTTAAAAGTACTATTAAAATATGTTGGTGGTTGTGCATGGTAAATTAATTTATTTATTTTACTAAAGGATGTTTTTATATTAGTGATAAGCATTCACTAATAAAATGTATTCACTGCACAAAATAAAATAAATAGGATTGATTAAACAACAAACGTTTGTGTCACTGTTTTATTCAGTCAAAAATGGCATGGTTGTGATGCGTGTTGTCTATTGTACCAGAGGTTGGTGCCGATGCTAAACAACTGAGTGAAGAAGAGTTCAGAACAAATGTGTTAATTTGCATCCTTCTGTGACAACAGAATGTGGAACTTGAGATATTACACTATGTTTTGCGTATAAGAGGTATAAATGTCCGTAAACAGTGAAGTGTATTTAAATACCTAGACTAGGCCAAATATATATTATTTATTTACTAATTATATACTTGATGTATTCGGTGTATTTTTTTTGCACCTCATCTTACTATCCAGACGGGCTATCCATGTTTAGTCACACTGATGGGCAAGGAATAGGGAATTTAAAACTTTGAGGAAATGAACAAATTTGTTTATAGTGAAAGTGAAAAACAGTTTGGTTAAAAAATTTCCCTCTGTATATTCAACCCAGATTTGAACCTAAACCTCCCTGTCACCGACAAACCAGACTAGATGGGCTTGAAGTATTGTTCATTTGCCATCTGATGCTAGTAGTGTTTTTTACTTGATCAATTACTAGGCTCCCGGTCTCCAAAAGGAACTTACTTCAGCGGCCGTATAAAATATATAAAATGAATTAGTTATCTTCTCGACAGGACAATAACTTTGTCAACGGGATAAGATGACAGACTCCGTAAACGAGGTGTAAATTCTAATAGGTATCCCGTGGTATCTAATCAAAGATATTTACATTCAACAGTCGACCCAGCTCACCACTGACACGGCTCGTAACTGTAATAACTTTCGAGGAAATTGAATTATTATCTTACGTTTGGAATTAATGCTTAGTGTGAT
Organism: Timema bartmani; assembly: GCA_902151455.1. Classification (NCBI taxonomy): domain Eukaryota; kingdom Metazoa; phylum Arthropoda; class Insecta; order Phasmatodea; family Timematidae; genus Timema; species Timema bartmani. The sequence continues at coordinate 30,479 of CABFWB010001041.1, read as the reverse complement.
TATAGTCTGAATGTATTCACGTTGGCGCCCCGAGTTGTAAACTTTATCTGATTGAAGTCAAGGAATTATTAAAATCTAGTCTCCCGGGTACCGAATACTAATCGAACTTTGAAGTCGCACTAGTTCGAGATCTACATAGGACCGTTATATAACTATACTGCGATGTACACTGCTTTAGGATCCGCGTGGTGGGTAGGCCGGGAAGCGTAGTTGCCACATAGCGGGAGTTCTTGCGTTACTATTATGGAAGCATACTCAGTGACTGTCAAGAAACCTGGCAACGTGCATCGGTTGCTATGACAATAGATTGGTTGAGCATGTGGCAAGCCTCCAATCCCCACTCCGGTTGTGCTGACCTTAATCCTAAGGCAGTTTAGAACGCAGTATACCATTTCCTCCCTCCCTTAATTCTATTGTTCTATATAGTCTGGCCTCTTTGTTAATGTCTATGCCCGAAGGACTAATATAGTCTGATTTTCATAGGAAGGGTGTTATCTGACAGTTAGAAAGTTACTAGAGCTACTTTCACGTTTTCATACGTCAGTTAACGTGAATCACAAGTGTCACTTTATATATATATCAATGTCTACAAAATTACACAAATAATATATTAAAATATCATCAATTTGACTGTAAAGAATATGTTAGTATTTTCTAAATATTTTTTCCTACTGTGCTCTCAATGTGTAGCCTATGTGCTTACGAGTATATAGGTATAAATATTAGCCTCCATATTGTTTCTTGATACAACCTGTTAGATCTTGATTCCTGATGTAAGATCTAAAGCTTTCACATTCTTCAAATCTTTCACTAAAAACTCAATTTAAAATAAGGCCTTTGCACGGTCAAAATACTGTGGCCATTAAAATGAATCATTGAGCAGGTCTGGTTTCATTTTAATAATTAAGAAGACATGTTTTTGCTAAACAGGGGAGCAGGACATATTTTGCATATTAATATTTGCCTAATTCCTTTATACAACTTATAAATAATTAATAATATACTTTTTAATTGTTAATTAAATTGTTAATACAAATGTTAAATCAAACTCACTTACTCTAGATTTCATTGCCTCACTTACAAAAAAAAGTACGCCATCTATTCCTATCTTAAACTAGTTTCATCCAGTCCACCTCAGCACATCTTATTTCTTTCAGGTCCGTTCTCATGTCATCCTCACATCTAAGTTTAGGTCCTCGCACTGGTATCTTCCCATCGGGTCTACCAGTTAATAACCTTAACACGGTTCTAGATTCTCCCATTCACGCTGCGTGTACTGCCCACTACAATTAATGAGAATTGACTATAATAGTAATGTCTTATGATTAGTACAGGGTATGTAACTCATCATTATATAACCTCCTCACCCTCTTTGGTGGCCGCAAGGATTGAGGCTTCACTCTCGCCATAAGCTTATAGGCTGCCAATGACAGGGAGATTGGGGTTCGAATCCCGGTTGGATGTACTGAGGTGGTTTTTCCTAAAGGGTTTTTCACTCTCCCTCCACGCAAATGTGTTTACACTTTTTAATTTAACTTTCCTGCTTCCTAACTCATTAGCGTAATCAGTACTATGTGTATATATAACCTGAACAGGTAGTAAGATGCAGTGCTGTAAAAGTTATATATATATGTGTGTGTGTTTGTGTAGCCACTTCCAGTAACCTCATACCTTTTTGGACCAAATATCTTCCTAAGTACCTGTTTTTTTTATGAACACCCTAAATTTAATTTCGTCATGTAAGGTAAGATACCATGCTACACAACCATATAGATCAACCGGTAAAACTATTGTTTTGCATATTCAGAGTTTTACATCCATTAAAACCAGACGATATGTCAACAACCTGGCCCTTCGTTCACCGAGAAAACCAACGCGACGCGATACATCACGGGCAATTGTTCACTCCACTATAAGTTGCCCCATTTCTCGTCCACACAAGAAACCTATTGTTAACAAGTCGCGAGAATGTTGTCGTCTGATGAGAATCTGGTTGATGACTACAGGTACTTAAATGGCCGTAAAAATGTCCGGAAACAATTTTGGGTTCAACCGGTTTTGAAAAAAAAAAAAAAA